>CABHPH010137197.1:23765-59387 GCA_902168325.1 Peromyscus nudipes
TGTGTGTGTGTGTGTGTGTGTGTGTGTGTGTGTGTGTGTGTGTGTGTGTGTGTTACATGCCTGTGAATGTGTGGACATGTGTGGATGCAGAAGCCAGATGTCTTCTATTGGGCTTCACCTTATTGCCTTGAGATAGATCTTTCAATGAACTGGCAGCTTGCAGTTTTTACTCGGTTGTCTGTGCAGGGAACTAACTCTCAGGATCTGTCATAATCCCACCAATGGAGAATAAGACCACTACCATAGTTTAAAGCCACATTTGAAGCAAGCTTTAAATAAATACTGGCCAGGTGGATGGGCTCTGGCCAGGTTCATACCCAGGTTTCTGGGAAATGGCCCAGAATCAAGTATGGTAAGGGCTTAAGAAGGAAAACCTACAGGCTAGAGAGATAGCTCAGAGGTTAAGAGTACTGGCAGCTCTTCCAGAGGTCCTGAGTTCAATTCCCAGCAACCATACAGTGGCTCACAGCCATCTGTAATGAAATCTGGTGCCCTCTTTTGGCCTGTAGTCATACACTTGGGAGACAGAGGTAGGTGGATCTCTGTGAGTTCAAGGATAGCCTGGTCTACAAGACAGCCAGGACTGTTTCGCAGAGACAGTCTCAAAAAATCAAAAAACAAATAAAGAAGGAAAACATATAATTTATTGCATTTCTCATCAGGCACAATCGGGGCAAGCATGTATCCTGAGTATTCCTGCCAACATACCTGCAGTCCACATGCGATCAAGCACATCTGGTGCAGATGGGTCAAACAAAATTGTATAGGGAAGTGAAAAGCTATAGGAAAACTGCTTCCAGCATTTCAGGAACTATCTGTCCTTGGGCAACGGACTTGTAGATTAGAGGCATTTTTGTTTCATGGATCTCTAAGGCATAGTAATTAAAATTTTAAATGTAACTTTGGCTCTCACAGTATCTGCCCCATAATGATGGGGTTACAGGTACCTGCAGTTGTTATGAGCTTTATGTATGTTGTTGTGCCCAGGTCGCAAGATCCCCAAGCAAGACCACCACAGAGCCATTATCCGATGCAAGCACACAGAGGTTTTTATTAACAAAACAAGCAAGCTTGGTCTGCCAGTCCAACTTCAGACACAGCGGGTGGAGGAGGATGGCACTGAGCACTCACTTTAAGGGGTTTATATAGGAAAAGTTTACATGAAGCTTGGGATTGGACGAGGGGGCTAAGGGTGAGGCAGTTCTTTGAAGTTACTGGCTGAACTATAAGCATGAGGTTACTGATGGCTAACAGGATTCAAGGTATCTTAGAGACATAAATTTTTTGCTCCCTATCTCCTACTTTTGTTGAACCCAGGATATATACATTCAGATTTATTGTTCCAGTCCTACTCTCCTCTAAGGTCAACTGCTGTTCAGTTGAGTCCATTACTTGTTTTGCCAAGTCCAGGATACATAGATTTATTGTCCCAGTCTTAAGTTCAACTTCTGATCACTTCTAAAACTGCTGGTCAGCAAATACCTTTGGAGGAGGGGAGGAGGAAGCGTCTCTCAAGATGGCTACTGATTTTTCCCTTTCAGTGTGTGTCAGATTTTAACTCAGGGCCTCATGCTTGCAGAACAAGTACTCCCACCCATTGAGCCCCCAGTTTCAGGTAACTGTATCCTAAGACCTTTATGTAGGGCTGGTGAGATGGCTCAGCAGGTAAAAGCACATGCTGATGCCTGATGACCTGAGTCTGATCCCCAGGACCCACATGGTGGAAGGAGAGAACCAACCCTCTGACTGCCATGTGTACACCATGGCACATGTACATCAACACACATTTCACACACAAAAGCTAATCTAGATGTCATTGTAAAAAGACCTTGCTGTAATGGTTGGGTTTTATCTTCACCACTGCAGCAAGTGGTAAAAATCTATTATGATTTTTTTTGATGCAGAAAATGGGAACATAAAAGGTGAGCAATTTGTTCAGTAGCATGAAATTCTTAAATTGTTTTTCTTCTCATTTTATACCCACAGTCAATGAACTTAGATGACTGCCCCTATGATCAGCTGGCTGTGGAGATGTACTAGTCTGCCTGCTGGATAGAGAGCATTTTAGGGTAAGGTGGTCTGGTATAGTGGTATTTTATTTGTACTGAAATGTGATTTTATTTTTATGTTAATAAATAAAGTTGCCTAGGGGTCAGAGCTATTAGCAAGCCATAGGGAAAGCCAGGGTGGTGGAGTGCACGCCTTTAATCCCAGCACTTGGTAGGCAGAGTTAGGTAGATCTCTGTGTGTTCAAGGATACAGCCAGCATTGGAGACACATGCCTTTAATCTCAATACCAACCATAGAAGACCTGGAGTGACCTACAGACAGGCAGTGACGAGACGGTCATATGGTTGGGTTTACAACCAATGAGAAGGCAGAACAGAAAGTCTATTTAAAGACAAACAGACAGGAAGTAGCTCTCTTTCTGAGAGTTCTCTTGGCTGAAGAGGCTAGCTGCAGTGGAAGGGTAAGGCTCTTAGCTCTGATCTCTTGGCTTTCTTCTCTGAATCGGCTCTGTGTTTCTTATTTAATAAGATGGTTGGTTACTTCTACAATCTGGATTCTGTCTCCATCTACTAAATTCTCTGTGACACTGGGCCAGAGAATATATTTAGAATGAAGAACCAAATCACCCCCATTTCAAGCAAGCCCCCCACCCCAGCTTGAAACAAGCCTGAGTTTCAAAATTCTCAGAGCTGCTGACATAGGTCCCAGGACAAAGTCAGGATGTTTGAAGAGCCATCTGGTAGTAACTGATTAAACATAGAATGCCGCAATGCTGGAGGTAATCTATAAAGTTTGACAAACAACTGGTTAAAACTACAAAGTAAGATAACACAGAAATTCTGAAAAGCCCCTAAAACTTGAGCCAATCAGAATTGTACCCGTACTAGCGCCCCTAAATGATGTAACCTTGTGGTTTTTGCCTTTAAAAACTGAGCTTGCAGAGGGTGTATGAACATCCTCCAGCCTCTACTGTGTTGGATGGCTTGACGAGGGCCCTGCGGTGGCTTGAACTGCTCCAATAAACCTTGCTTTTGCATTTCGATGAGTTCGTGTCTCTGGTGGTCTCTTTGGGGGTCTCACTCCCAGGGCACAGCAAGAATAAATCCATGAATGCTATATACAGATGGGAAAGAAGGAATATTGGAAAAAAAGTAGACAAAGCACTCGTGTGCCTCCTCTTTTACGTTTGTTGAGCCAAATTTGAAGTGAAGGGAGTACAAGCATGTCACTTTTCCAGTTCCACAAACCTCAGGCTGCTGTGGACAGTTAAAGAACATACGCCATGAAGACAAACAGAGACAACTAAGTGCTGGTTAGTCAGACTTGGTGCTGGTGGTGGTGAGTGAGCAGACCTAGTAAGGCATCTCGGCCTAGTAACTTCTTTTTCTGAGCCTCAATTTCTCCTTCTCTTCAAAGGGAAAAAAAATCTAGCATCAGTTGGTTTATTAACTTGAAGCTATGGTTGTTAAGGTATTAATTTACTTAATTAGTTACTGTCTTAATTTGCTTTCTATTCCTTTGATAAAACACCATGAAAAAAACAATCAACTTGGAGAGGAAAGGGTTTATTTTACCTTAGAGCTTATAGTCCCTAATGAAGGGAAGTCAGGGCAGGAACTCAAGGCAGGAAGCTGGAAGAAAAACTGAAGCAGAGCTCATAGAGGAGTACTACTTATTGGTTCTTTTTCCTTGCCTTGTTCAGCCTGTTTTCTTCCTTCTTTTCTCTCTCTCTCTCTCTCTCTCTCTCTCTCTCTATTTTGTTTTGGTTTTTCAATACAGAGTTTCTCTGTGTAACAGCCCTGGCTGTCCTGGAACCTGCTTTGTAGAACAAGCTAGCCTCGAACTCACAGAGATCTGCCTGCTTTAGACTCTGAAGTGCTGGGATTAAAGATGTGCACCACAGCCCAGCCTCCTTTCTTATAGAACTCAGGCACCATGCACAGTGAGCTGGGCCTTCAGACATCAATCATACATTAAGAAAATGCCCCCCAGACTTGCCTACAGGACAATGTAATGGAAATAATCCTTGAATTGAATTTCCTCTTCCCAGGTAACTCCAGTGTGTGTCAAGTTGACAAAAAAAAAAAAAAAAAAAAAAAAAAACCCTAAGCAGGACCCTTACTGTGACCAGTATTGAGAACTTTTATCCTGTTGGAGATGTGAGATGAAGTTGAGTTTGCATTATAATTAATATTAAGTGTCCAAGAGACAGCTGTGTTCCATAGAGAAAACAAACTTGGTTCTGACAATCCTCAGTCAAGGAAGAATTGTTTATCATTTAATATTATCTTTGCACTTATTTATTTTGCAAAATGGCAAGGCAATTTATTAAAAAGCCAGAAGACAATGCAGAGCAGACATGCTACTGACAAGGAGTGGCTCCTTGAGTTAGAGTGCTTAAGGAGCCCATCTTTACATTTTTAATAGAAATGGAAGTGTCGAGCCAGTGAGATGGCTTAGTGAATAAGGCACTTGCCACTAAGCCTGCCAATCTGAGTTTGATCCCTGGGACCCACATAGTGGAAAGAGAAAACCAACTCCTGTAAGTTGTCCTCTAACCTCCACATGCACTTGGTGGCATGCCTCCTCTGGTACCACTTCCAACCCAAATAAATAAAACATCTAAAAAAGAAAGAAAGGAAAGAAGGAGGACGGAATCAAAAAAGAAAGAAAGAAAGAGAGAGAGAGAGACAGAGAGACAGAGACAGAGACAGAGAGGGAGGGAGGGAGGGAGGGAAAGAGGGAGAGAGGGAGGGAGGGAGGGAGGAAAGGGGGGAGAGAGGGAGGAAGGAAGGAAGGAAGGAAGGGAGGGAGGGAGGAAGGAAGGGAGGAAGGAAGGAAGGGGGAATGAAGGAACTAGTAACCCACATATGAAAATTATGTAAATATTCTTCATCAAGGTCTCCAGAAGCACATCCTGTACAGTGCACAACTAGAGAAGTAGTTCTGTACAAAGCATCCTATTGCCGTTGGCCCATCTCTACTGTATCACTATGCTTCAAGTTGTTGCAAATATTAGTACACAATGAGTTCAACCAGTCTTTGGTTGACCCATACATAGTCCTACTCTTCTTTTTCTAGATTTCTACAGGGGACAAAGAGACATTCCATCAGTCTCCTTGAGGTTTGCCCTACCAATCAGATTCAGGTTAGAATATGTTTACCTGGAATACAAAGAAAATTGTTTTTGCCTACCACCAATTTAAGAGCAAATATATGAGCTTTTTTCTGCCAGTTCTTTGGCTTTCCCTATGCCAACGTTGTGTCCAACAATTCCAGGGACTTTGACACTACTTGAATTTAGTATTTGTCCCCCTAAGCTTTAAAGGCTGAGTCCTTCAATGACACTTATGTCCGAAGGCACTCAAAGTATTTTTAACCATGGTACCCAGAGAGTGGTCTAACAAGGCCAGGATGTCCCAGTCCCAGAATCTCCTGTCGTATGTTCATGCTCTTGCTTATTTGCTAAAATGACTTTCAGAACTTGGGAAATGCTTCATCATCATTTTTTGTTCATTTGTTTGGTGAGACAGGGACTTGTACTGTAGTTTAGGTTGGCTTTGAACCCACTACATATCCCTGGATGGCCTTGAATTCATGGTAGTCCTCCGTCCTCAGCTTTCTGATGCTAGGCTTTCCAGTATGAGTCACGGTGGCAACTGACTATCATGCTTATGATAAAAGATACAATCCAGGAATAACCAAGTTGTGGACAGGGTATTGGGGTGGTATTAAAAAGAGGATGGAGGGCTGGAGAGATGGCTCAGAGGTTAAGAGCACTGACTGCTCTTCCAGAGGTCCTGAGTTCAATTCCCAGCACCCACATGGTGGCTCACAACCATCTGTAACGAGATCTGGTGCCCTCTTCTGGCCTGCAGTCATACATGCTGTATACATAATAAATAAATAAATCTTTAAAAAAAATAAAAAAATAAAAAGAGGATGGAGCATGTATCTTCTCCAGATCCTAATTTACAGTGCATCATCTTCAGCAACCCCAAAAATCTAGGAAGGAAAAACCAAGGAAGGCTGGGAAGCTCCCTGTTTTATATTCAGAGAATAGATCTAGCATTTCTGTTCCTTTACACAATATTGGAGTAAAGCAGGAAGATACTTTGAAGTGGAGTGCAGGGCATTGAGACCAGGCCCTCCAAACTGGGGCCAATCAGCTTATAAAAGGAGGGAAATGAGCTCCCCCAGATGCTTTTTCAGGAAAGAGCCCTCCTACATGATGCTCAGGACATAGAACAGCTGCAGAAGGGCAAAAGGACACAAGGCGATGGGAAGCAGAATGAAAGAAAGATGCGGCTGGGCTCTTGTCCTCTCTAATTGGTGACTGTGGACAAGTGTTTTGGTTTTGCAGCAGGCAGAGTTGCTGGAGTCTGTCTATAATACATGTTAAGATATTCTGTGTTGACTACGACCCACAGAACCAGGGAGGCTAGATAGCAGGGGGGACCCTAGGATGACTGTGGCTTATAATAAGTTTTGGTTTTACTCAGTTACTGGGCAAGCCTCAATGAAACATTTCACTATTAGGATAAAAATTTATACTGTATCAAGCTGACAATAGAAAAATAAATAAATAAATAAATATGAAAAAAAAAAGCCGGGCATTGGTGGTACACGCCTTTAATCCCAGCACTCGGGAGGCAGAGCCAGGTGGATCTCTGAGTTTGAGGCCAGCCTGGGCTACCAAGTGAGCTCCAGGAAAGGTGCAAAGCTACACAGAGAAACCCTGTGTCCAAAAACCAAAAAAAAATAAATGAAAAAAAAAGATATTCTGTGTTGCTGGGTGGTGGTGTCACATGCCTTTAACCTCAGCACTCAGGAGGCAAAGACAGGTGGATCTCTGTGAGTTCAAGGCCAACCTTGTCTACAGAGTGAGTTCCAGGACAGCCAGGGCTATTACATAGAGAAATCATATCTCAAAAAAATCAAAAAAAAAAAAAGAAAAAAGAAAAAAAGATAAGAAAATCTGTGAAGGTGAAGCTAAAAGAGACTGACCTAAAGAGTAATGGTTTATAAATTTTATTAGTTTACTTGGGTCAAAACCATTAAGGGGCTTTAGGTACTCTGTATGTACTCTGGTGCATATTACAGTGCTGAAGGAAAGATTTTCTACACAGGAAGGAAGGAATAGCTATGTACAGTGAGCTCCCTGGGTTATAGCCTTAGATGTCACTGCCTCAAGATTAGGGTGTCATGCACTCTGAGTCCCTGAGTTTAATATTAGTCTTGCTCTCAAGCAAGAAAATGTTTTCTTCCTTTAAACATTTAATATTATGCCTGGTGGTGGCTCAAGCCTTTAATTCCAGCACTAGGGAGGCAGAGGCAGGTGGATCTCTGTGAGTTCGAGGCCAGCCTGGTCTACAGAGTGAGATCCAGGACAGCCAGAGTTACACAGAGAAACCCTTTCTCGAAAAACCAAAAAAAGAAAGAAAGAAAGAAAGAAAGAAAGAAAGAAAGAGAGAAAGAAAGAAAGAAAGAGAGAAAGAAAGAAAGAAAGAAAGAAAGAAAGAAAGAAAGAAAGAAAGAAAGAAAGAGAGAGAGCTGTAATATTGTGCATGTGTGTGTGCGTGCACATGATGGCTGTGGATTGTGGGAACGTGGAGGCCAGAGGACAACTTTGTGACGTCAGTTCTCTTCTGTGACCTTCACGTGGGTTCTAAGGATTGAACTCAGGTCATCAGGCTCATCTATCAAACCTTTCCCCACTAGATCATCTCACAGGCCCCAATAATATCAACTTTTTGAATGAATATTGTTTTTTATTTTTGATTGCAAGTGCTGTGGAATAATTCTTCTGTACACTGAGTGAATATATGTCCCTATGATTGGTTTACTAAGCAACTTGACTGGCCAATAGCTGAACAGGATAAAGTTTGGCAGGAAAGCCAAACTGAGACTGATGGGATGAGGAAGGGTAGAGTCAGAGGAGTCGCCAGCCAGCCAGAGGAAGAATGAATTAGACACACAAAATGGGATAGAAGTAAAAGCCATGAGCCTCAGGGCAGCACCTAGATTAATAGAAATGGGTTAAATTGTAAGAGCTAGTTGGTAACAAGCCTGAGCTATTGACTGAGCATGAATAATTAATATAAGCTTCAGTGTGTTTGAGAGCAGCTATGGGACAGGAAAATTCCACCTCTGTGTGTGTGTGTGTGTGTGTATGTGTGTAAATTCAACCCCACCCCCATCTTGAACCATTTGTACAATACTGTAATCATAAAACTTCAGTTTCTTTGTATATTGATTATTTGTTTTCTTGAAGTGTTTTTCTTGGTTGAAAATGAGCAGCTCGAGAGAAACGAGAGAAAGCCTGGGTCCGGAAGCAGGTTGCCTTACTTCAGACTCAGGGGTTACATCAGGCCCTCCCTCCTCTTCTGTTCCAATGTAGCCTGGCCTAGACCAGATATCCTTCATTGTCTGAGGTTGGTAGTAGCCTCCCTGAGACATAAATTTGGGGTTTCCTAAGTGGAACTGCAGCTTAATTTCTGCTAAGAGGAAACAGGAAATTCCAACTGGGCACAGTTAGAAAACCAGGAGCTGTAGATGTAACCAACCGTCTTATTAAATAAGAAACACAGAGCCAATGTAAAGATAAAAGTCCAAGAGGTCAGAGCTAAGAGCCTTACTGCCTGCTGCCAGCTAGCCTCTTCCACCAAGAGACCTCTCCAAAAGAGGGCTACTTCCTGTGCGTTCGTCTTTAAATAGAGTTCTGTTCTGCCTTCTCATTGGTTGTAAACCCAACCACGTGACTGCCTTGTCACTGCCTGTCTGTACAGACCTCCAGACACACACTGGAGCGTGTGTCTCCAATGCCGGCTGTATCCTTGAACACACAGAGATCTACCTAGTTTTGCCTGCTGAGTGCTGGGATTAAAGGCGTGCGCCACCACCTCCCGGCCCTCACTATGGCTTGCTAATAGCTCTGACCCCTAAGCAACTTTATTTATTAACATACAAATAAAATCACATTTCAGCACAAATAAAATACCACTATTAGGAGCAAATTCTGCCTAAATGTAACTAACCCCCATGCTGGTCATTAGAAGGAATGGCTGTCTGTTCTGAGCAATGTAAACTCTTC
This sequence comes from Peromyscus nudipes, assembly GCA_902168325.1. Classification (NCBI taxonomy): domain Eukaryota; kingdom Metazoa; phylum Chordata; class Mammalia; order Rodentia; family Cricetidae; genus Peromyscus; species Peromyscus nudipes. Next base: position 32,869 of record CABHPH010137197.1, read on the forward strand.
CTAGAAAAGTGGAGACTAGAGAATATTCAGGGCCCAAAGGGACTATTAAGGATTTGGTTTGTTCTAGTTGTCCAATCAGGAGCGCCAGTGGGGGGTAGGTGACTTACTGACAGTTGAGGGAGAGAAATTACCTCAGTTTGCAGCTCAAGTCACCGTTCCACTCAGTCCTCTATGTCCCCACTTGATGGGCTCCCAAATTGGGAGGGTGGTGGATGGATCATAGAGATTATGTGCTGGAGCAACTGCCCCACTGTACTGCTCTCCTTTCCTGAGGGTGTCAGGTTCCTGAAAAGCAGGGCCTCTTAGGAATGTCGGTAAATCCCTGAATTTCCAGGCACTTCCCCACATTCCAGACTCACTGAAAATGAGGATCTGCAGGCACCAAAGGTTTGCAAATGAAGTGGAGGAGGAGAGTAATGTAATTGTTGATGTAATTATTACTGTGTCTAGATACTGTTTTTTTTTGTTTTTTTGTTTTTTGTTTTTTAATAGTGATGTTTAAGGTTATACACATACTTATTTGAATGTAGCGTTACATCAGGGGGAAAGCCTGTAAGGCCAACAAGCCCCTCAAGGATTAGATAGAAAAGGAGGATTCACAGGCTTCCCTCTCGGGGCTCGGGTGGGGGTGGGGCAGACAGGAGTAGAAAGAAGATAGGAGGGATTGATGGAAGGCTGTGAATCGGCTCCCAGGTCAGAGGTATCTTTCCTCTGTGGTGAGCCTGTTCTTTGGGCTACATTGGCAGAGGGGCTGTGTGCTGGGTCAGGCTCAGGAGTGAGTCAGTGGTCTTCACAGACCTGGTGGAAGGAGGTAAATACTATTTAGTGTTCTGTTCTGTTGATCAATCAGCTCAACCGATCAGTTTTGAGGCAGAAAGCTAGCATCTGGAATGTTGTCTCTGGTCCAGTTTTAGATAAAAATAAATGCAAAAATAAAAAAAAAAAACAGTGTACATGTGGCATAACTTTAAGTGTGCAAGGAAGGGTGCTTCTTCAGCAGAGAAAGAAAGGGGTGAAATGTGCAAGTACTGCCATTTACCAGAATCTCAGTGCTTGAGTGAAATCCAGCACCTTCTCTTACTTTCTTTTAGAGCCAGGCAGTTGGTCTAGTCATATAGTCATAATGTAATTTGTGATGGTTGAGTAAGTCTGTTAGTGGCAATCCAAGAGAAAGATGCCTTTGGATTCTGTCTCCTGGACAAAAGTTTTATGAATTCAGTGATGGGTTTATATGTTAAATCTAGTAAGAAAAAATTATACTTGTCTAGATTGGGCACAGGCCTTACTTTTTTTTTTTTCCTGAGCAATAGGAAGGGCTTTGAGCAAAACCTGGATTTATGCTAATGGTGTAACTCAGTATCTGTGACCTCAGAATTGCAGTGATGACCAGAAAAAAGAAATACATGCTGTGGGCCAGGATCTGTGGGGTTGGTCTGAGGAGAATGCACTGAACTTGTTGGGACTTCGGAAGTCTGAGTGCTAATGGATTGAATTGTGGGACATCCAGCTGGTGTTTGAGAACTGGTGAGTGTTTAGCAAACATCACACATTCTGTGTTAGAAATGATATCAGAAGATGAGACCACAGACCACAAACTTCACTTGACTCTGATAGTTGAATTAAAATTAAAAATATATTTATCGGCCGGGCGTTGGTGGCACATGCCTTTAATCCCAGCACTCGGGAGGCAGAGGCAGGCGGATCTCTGTGAGTTCGAGGCCAGCCTGGGCTACAGAGCGAGATCCAGGAAAGGCGCAAAGCTACACAGAGAAACCCTGTCTCGAAAAACCAAAAAAAAAAAAAAATTATCTATTCATTTATTTATGGGTGTGTGCATGCACACATGGAGGTCAGAGGACAGCTTGCAGGAGTTGGTTCTCTCCTTTTACTGTGTGAGACTGAACATAGGTTGTCAGGCTTAGCGGCAAGTGCCCTTACCCACTGAGTTACCTTGTTGTTTCTGAGTGTTTGAACACTGGTTAGAATTATGAAAGGCAGCCCTTTTCACACTAAGAGGAGATGAAAGTAGCTTGTGTGGACCTCCTCTCTCCTCTTCCTGCTTGTTTTGGAACAAGGTTCTTGTAGCCTAGGCTGCTCTCCAACTCTATGTAGGTTTCATTTGTGTGTGTGTGTGTGTGTGTGTGTGTGTGTGTGTGTGTGTGTAAGTGATTGAACCTTGCTCTTCACTGTTCCAGTATTACCCTACTGTGCCCTTCTCTCCATTTGTTGTTGGTCCCCTTCCTCCCTGAAAAAGGCCCATTCCTCCTTCACAACAAAATATTTAAGTCAAAGTCTTCATATAAGAGAAAGCATGCAATATTTTGTCTGTCTTCTCCATTGCCCTTTCTTGTTCCTCCTCTTTATTCCTTTATTCCCCTGGTTCTCTGCCCCTTCTCCTTTCATACAGTCTCTCTCATGACACACACACACACACACACACACACACAAACACACACAAACATGCTTCCTTCTTCAATCTGGATTTCATATGTGGCATAAAACATGCAGCATTTGTTTTTCTGAGCCTGCCTTATTTCACTTAACATGATTGAAGGGTCAGGCATGTTTGCATATGCCCAGCGGACACTTCCGCCTAGCCAGGTCCGGGTCAGGATAGCTATTTCCAGGTCAGGGCATCTCGTAACCAGGATGACCGACCCGGACACATCCACCTGGCCAGTTCCAGGTCAAGATAGCCATTTCCAGGTCAAGGCGTCTCGCGTGACCAGGATCCGTGATGTCACATAGCCACGCAAGCGCGCAGCGTGCCTACGTCATCTACGTCTACCTGTACACGCCCTTATAAAAAGCCACCATAACGCTGATCTAACCTTCTTCTTCACACATGTGTCTCCCCGTACGGGCACTCACTATCCCTTTCTTTGAATAAACTCTTATTAGCAGATTCTGTCGTGTTTCGTGACGTTTCCTTGCAGGGTAACAGCACAATAACTAACAATGATAAACTTCAGTTCTGTACATTTTCTACAGATGCCATAGCTTTAATCTTCTTTGCAGTTGAATACAATTCCATTATGTGTATGTGTTGTGCCCAGGTCACAAGTTCCCCAAGCAAGACCACCACAGAGCCAATATCTGATGCAAGCACACAGAGGTTTTTAATAACAAAACAAGCAAGTTTGGAGAATGGCCCCAAGCACTCACTTTAAGGAGTTTATATAGGAAAAGTTTACATGAAGCTTGGGATTGGACGAGGGGGCAAGGGGTGAGGCAGTTCTTTGAAGTTACTGGCTGAACTATAAGCATGAGGTTACTGATGGATAACAAGATTCAGTGTATCTACAGAGACATAAATGTTTACTCCCTATGTCCTGCTTTTGTTGAACCCAGGATATACACATTCAGATTTATTGTTCCAGTCCTACACTCCTCTAAGGTCAACTTCTGGTCAGTTGAGTCCATTACTCCCCATATCTTGGTTTGCCAAGTCCAGGATACATAGATTTATTGTCCCAGCCTTATAAGTTCAATTTTTAATCACTTCTAAAACTGCTGGTCAGCAAATACCTTTGGAGGAGGGGAGGGGGAAGCATCTCTCAAGATGGCTACTGATTTTTCCCTTTCATATGTAGTATATTTTCTTTATCTATTCCTCTGTTGATAGGAATCCAGGTTGGGCCCATAACTTATTGTGAATAACTATTGTAAACAAAGTGGCAATAAACATTGTGTGTATCTCTGTGATATGTTGACTCAGATTCTTCGTGTATATTCCCAGGAGTAGAATAACTGAACAGTATGATAGTTCTCTTTTTAGTTTTTGAGGAACTTCCATATAGGTTTGCATAATTGCTGTACCTGTTTACATTCCCCCCCCCCCCAGTAGTGAATATGGATCTTTCCTTCCCTGCATCCTTGACCACTTTTTCCTTTAATTTTTTTTTTAATGTAAGGTTCTCTTTTGTTTACAAGATCATTCACAAAATACAGTATCTACAGACTCACTTTCTGTCATAGAAATGAATGTGTTAAGTGTTTGGAATGCCATTCTTAGAGTCAGCTGGCACTTAGCAGTGTGGGTGGAAGTGCCTGCTCTGTCTTTTCTGAATTGTAGATGGATTAGATCATATGAAAGCATCAGTTTTGATTACAACCATGCAGTGTATGTCTGTCTCAAGTTAGGTATTGGTGTTACACAAATTGTTCTTATCTCAGAAGCATAGAAAGATGATGATAGGCAAGGGAAGGAGTGAGAGTTCTATAAATTGCGGAGACCTAGAGACCTAGGGTAGGCTGGAAGGAAGCTACTAGCTAATAAGCAAGCTATGTACCTCTCAGCCCCCTTCCCTAAGGCTCTAGTGATTGTCTGACCCCTAACTGCTCCAATTGGAACAGGTGGGGATTTGGTGCCAAATCATTTTCCATTTGTTCACACACAGCTGTTCAAGCTAAAAGCAAAGCCTGATCCCCTTGTTCCCAAGTGAGTGCTCAACATTGTGGAGCAGGGGTCTGCTCCACAGAGGAGGCAGTAAGCCTAGAGGTTTCTAGACACCCAGGTCTCAATAGGTATGCATCTGATTAGATAAAGCACCAGACTCTGGGCCTTGAGCCGTGGTGGGGAGCAGCCTCTGTGTTAAGCGTGGCAGAGTAGGCAGACAAGGGACAGAGCACACAGGCTCAGTGCAAGCACAGCTTGCCCAGTGCAGCTCCAGCACAACAACCCTTGCTTCCTTACAGGCCTCCATTGTCCAGGAAGAGCAGGGAAAGCATGAGCTTGCACTTGGTCATAAGTGCGAGCAGGAGCAAAGTCACATGGCTGCTGGCACTCAGGTCACCGCCAGTGCAGAATGCTAGATTCCCCTGCACCTTCTGGCCTCACTGTTTGACAGGAGCGCTCTGTGCCTGAACAGGCTGCTGGGGCAGGTGACAGGACCCCCAACACAGCAGCCTGTCAGAACCAGCAGGCAAGTTTCTTTTTTTTGAAAGCAAGATGCCTTCAATTCTGCATGCTCATCCCAACTAGATACCAACAAGTCACCACCAGTCACCTAGCCAGTGGCTTCTTTCCCAGAAGCCACATCAACACAGAACTCAACCTGCAGGTTGGAGAGAAGCCCCGAGAAAAAGTAGAGGACAGCACACCTGGAGCATAGCCAGGCCGTGTAAAGGAAAGAAAGAAAGCAAAGACGAATTAAAGCAGCACCTCTGCCTGCCTACCTTCCACACATGACAACCACACCCACAGGGTGTGGGAAGGAGTAGGGAGAGGGCAGGAGAAAGGAAAGAAACAAAACAGGAAGCACAAAACAGGCACTAGATGTAGCAAAGCCCAAGACTGTACTAGAAACCACTTGTTAGCAGCTGACATGCACTCACAAGCTCTGTGTTTCTCCTGTAAGGAGGACAGTGCCAGGCAGGACTGGGGCTTGCAGGGCCACCAGCCACCACCAGGCTGTGTGTGGTAGTAATTCAGCTTCCCCATGCCCTATTCCCTCCCAACCTAAGCTCATTCTTGCTCCTTCTGAACCACTTCCTCTCTGGGCCTGGCTCACCTGAAGATGGCTGAGTTGGAATTGGCTACTTGGTTGAAGGGTGTTGCCATGGTTGTAGGTTTAAGCTGCAGCTATGGTCTCTGTTCCTATTCCTCTTTGTGGTGAGCCACAAGAATAGGAAACAGAAGTCCAGCTGTATACAATAAGCTATACCTTGACTAGGCAGGCCAAGGGTCAGTCAAGTGGGAAGACATCTAACATGGACTATTTAGTGTTACACAGCTTTAATATTCAGCTACGTCTTGCTATGAATTGCTTGTGCTCATAATTTTCCCAGAATGTGTGAATGTGTGTGAACCTCCCATCTGGGGCATTACATTATGCTCCAAGTACTTGGATAACGTCCCTGTAGGCAAAATTTTCTGGCGCTGAGCTCCCAACTCCTCTGTTAGCATTTGAATTGGGTATCTGCCTTTTGCAAATATTTCCTTTTAGCCACATCCAAAGATAGGGCCAACCCCAAACAAAGCATTAAAAGACAAGAGAGGAACAGAATGGCTACCAGACCACCTGCTAGGTGCCTGTAGCCCCTAAACTAGGTAAAAATGTCCTTTCAGAGACAACCTGGCTCTCAGGCCAAAAGCCTGGCTTCCTAGGTGTATAGTTTTGTTTCTTGTGCAAATCAAGTTCAGATCTTCCACTGCCCCAGAGCAACTTCTTAGATCAAAGGGGTTCCCTCTCACCTGGTGCTTCAAGCTGTGATGCAGATTGACTAGCTATCAGTACTCTTCCCCCGCCCTGTCAGAAAACTGGTAGCAGAGAAAAATAGTGGCAGTTTTATTTTTAGTGACTTCTAGATTTCTTTGCCCTATCACCTGTAAGTTTATGGTTTGAGCACATTTAGGATAGACCCATAATGTTTTCACCTAACCATAGTAAGGATATATTCCTAGGACATAAATTCATTCTCTGATTTATTCCAGCTCCTATCTAATTCCACCTGTATTCTCTTCCCATTTTTGGGTTGCAAATGAAGTTGCGAGGAAGCTTCTGGTGGGGGCCTTCCAATTCTTATGTTGTATTGTAAACATGAAGGTGTTCCTGGCTTGAAAAAGATATAGATGAGTCCCAAGAGAAGCGGGCAGAATATTAGGACAGAATGATGGTGGCGGACAAATAAACAAGCTGGACGAAAGAGCTCCGTGCATCTGGATTCATTCCCACGCTGCTGGTAGTGTCCCTTCTGGGCCCCTGGGAGGTGTAATACTAAGGCTGGTCCTTAATATTATACAAAACCTCTTCTGTGGGTTCTCTGAAGTTCATGTTAGAGCTACACAGAAGAGGGCCATCTCAAAAGCGACTCCCCATTGGAAGACCTGCCCACTAGTGTAAGGATTCTGTCCTTAATTACGTCATCAGCCTGCGACGGCGTCCCAGCCTAAAAAGCAGGTGGGCCCTCTGTGCGTCCCTCTCTTTCCTTTCTGCTCCTTCCTTCCATCTATTCTCTCCCCCCCCCATAAAGCTCTAAAAAGGTAACCATGGCTCGTGACTCTCCTCCAGCACTCTCCTCCGTTGGCATGGCCGCTGCAGGCGGAGGCCAGCCAGGTGCAGCATGCCATTTAACCAACAACTAGCCCCGGGGGGCGACCCCTTCGCCCATCCCCTAAGAAGTCATCCCAGGAAGAATCCCATCCACCTCTAGATTCTCTGTCACTTCTAGATTCTTCTGTCATCAGGTCCGCCTTTCCTGAATCCAAAGCCACCATTATCTTTTTTTCTGCCTTCTGCAATGTCCACAAGAAGTGACTGGTCACCCAAGAGTGCACTGTTGTAAATCAGAGCCTCCTTCAGGGAATCCTCCTCATCAAATTCTACATAGCAGTACCCTTTAAATTTGTCATTGTCTTTGTCTCTGGCTACCTGCACATCTTATGCTGAGATCCTTAAGATACCATATATGTCACCCTGAATTGTGTTGAAAGGGAGATTTCCTATGTAAGCTGTGGAGGGAGGCTCAGCGGGCAGCTCCTGGCTTCAGGACCCATGGCCATTAGCACTGCCTTGGGGCCCTCTAAGGCCACCGAAGTTGTTGCAGACCGGATCCTCATAGGTATCAAAGTCTGTCTTGCTGTCTCTGCTCCTTGAGGAATCTTATTTTAATTTAAAATATTTTAATTTTAGCTGGGTGTGGTGGTGCATGCCTTTAATCCCAGTACTTAGGAGCCAGAGGCTGGTAGATCTGAGTTCATGGCCAGCTTGGTCTACAAAGAGAGTTCCAGGACAGCTAGGGCTATTATACAGAGAAACCTTGCCTCAAAAAACCAAAAACAAACAAATAAATAAAATTTTGTTTTACTTGCATGCATTTCTGTGTCTGATATGCATCCCCGGTGCCCGTAGAAGCCAGAAGAGTGTCAGATCCTCTGGGTGACTGTGAGCCACCTTGGTGGTGCAGGGACTCAAACCAGGTCCTCTGGAGGAGCAGCCAGGGCTCCTAACTGCCAGGCCATCTATCCAATCCCCCCATGCACAAATTTTTTTTTAAATTTTATATATTATATATATTCCTGGCTGGCCTGGAACTTACTATGTAGACCAGGCTGGCCTTGTACTGATAGTGATCTCCCTGCCTCTGTATCCTGAGTTGTGGGATTAAAGGCATACACTGCAATACCCAGCTCATGATTTTTTTTAAATGATAGCAATTTTTACTGGGAAGATGAATTTTTTTCTTTTTTCCGTGTGTGTGTGTGTGTGTGTGTGTGTGTGTGTGTGTGTGTGTGTGTGAAACAGGTTTCTCTGTGTAGCCCTGGATGTCCTGGAACTTGCTCTGTAGGCAGGGCTGCCCTGGAATTCAGGGATCTGTCTCTGTTTCCGAATTGCTGGGACTAAAGGTGTGTACTACTATGTGTGACTATAAGATGAAATATTAATGCAGTTTTGATTTTCGTCTTCCTGATAGCTAGGGATGTTGAATTTTTTGTTTATTTATTGGCCATTTGTATTTCTTCTTTTGAAACCATCTGTTCAGTTAATTTAACTATTTCCTGATTTGGATTAGTTTTTGTTTTATATATGTTTAATTATTACAGTTACTTTAAAAACATATTTTTTTCTTTAATTTTTAAAGATTTTATTTTATTTTTAAGTGTGTGTGTGTGTGTGTGTGTGTGTGTGTGTGTATTTTGGGATGTGCATGTGAGTGTCAGTGCCCACAGAAGAGGACAAAGATCCTTTGGAGCTAGTTACAAGCCATTGTGAGCCACCCACCATGGGTGGTGGGAACCAAACTCTGGTTCTCTGCAAGAGCAATAAGGGTTGTGAACTGCTGAGTCAACTCTCCAGCCTGTTTTTATTTATTCTTTGAGACTTCATACAATGTATTTTGAGTGTATTCACCCTACTCCCCTGTTCCAGCTCTTCCTGGATATTCCCATCCACCCACTTTTTTCTTTTTGTTTTGTAAAAATTTAACTAAGTGAGCAAGGTGTGGTGATGTATGCCTATTGATACCTGGAGGAGTAACTAGCCAAGGCTACGGAGGAATGTTGCTAACTTGCTTGCTCTCCATGGCTCACTCAGTCTGCTTTCTCACTTTGCTCATATATTAAATAGTTACAAATCCTACCATTGACCATAGTGATTATAAAATAAGACACGAGACACACTTTGGCTATAATACCAATTTTTGTTTTTGTTTTTGCTTTTTGTTGGTTTTTTGAGACAGGGTTTCTCTGTGTAGTTTTGGTGCCTGTCCTGGATCTCAGTCTGTAGCCCAGGCTGGTATTGAACTCACAGAGATCCACCTGCCTCTGCCTCCTGAGTGCTGGAATTAAAGGCATGCGCCACCACCACCCAGCTAATTATCACTGAAACAAAGGAAAAAGTCAGTGTTTAAAAAATTTGAAGCAGCTATAGATGATCAACATGTGATTATCTCGACAGTGAATGGGCTCTAGAATACACAGGTGAATTGAAATTCTTTTTTTTTTTTTCAAGAAGTTTTCTCTGTGTAGCCTTGGCTGTCCTGGGAACTCACTCTCTAGACCATGCTGGCCTCGAACTTACAGAGATCCACCTGTGTCTGCCTCTGGAGTGCTGGGATCAACAGTGTGCACCACCACTGCTGGGCCAGTTTTCTATTGTTGAAAGTTCTGAATACCTTATTTGGTATTCAAAAATGAAAATTAAGGAAAAGCCTAATAATTGAAAGCCAACTATACATTAGGCAAATATTTGCCACATGAAAGATAGCAATTTAATAACAATTAAGAGTTGAATATAAGAAAAGAATATTGTTTCATCTGCCATATACCTGTGAAAAGAAGCACGACATCCTGGAGACACTTCAGACAACTGATTTACTTCTGGACCACAGGACTTTATGCCAGAAGAGGACATCAGATATCCTGGAGCTGGAGTTATAGGTACTGATTGAGCCATCCAACATGAGTCTTGGGAAACACTCAGGTCCTTTGGAAAAGCAGTAAGCACTCTTAACCACTGAGCTATCTGTCCAGCCCTGATGAAGCCTTTAAAATACATATTGAAAAGATAGCCTTTTCAAAAGAACAGTGCTGAAGCTGGGTAGTGTTGGTGCACGCCTTTAATCCCAGCACTGGGGAGGCAGAGGCAGGCATATCTCTGAGTTCGAGGCCAGCCTGGGCTACAGAGTGAGTTCTGGGGAAGGCTCCACAGCTACACAAGAGAAACCCTGTCTCAAAAAAACCAAACCAACCAACCAACCAACCAACCAACCAACCAACCAACCAACCAAAAAAACCAGTGCTGAGATAATTGCATAGCTACATGTAGAAGAATAAAATCACTATCTCTCCCAACCTGCATAAAAAATTAACTCAAAATGGATCAGAAACTTTAAGACCAGAAATTCTGAAACTGCAATAGCAAAAGATTGACAAAACCTTTGTAGATGTAGGTTCAACCAAGGACTTTGTTTTTAGATTTATTTTTATTATTCTAAGTATTTATTTATGCCTGTGTGTAGGTGAGTGCACGAGTGCATGTGCAAGCAGAGGCTAGAGATGAGTTACAGGTAGTTGTGAGCCCCTTGATGTGGGTACTGGGAAGTGAATGTGGGCCCTCTGGAAGAGCAGTACATGCTCTTAACCACGGAGCCATTTCTCCAGCCCAGCCAAGGATTTTCTAAACAGGATTCCAATTACATGGGAGATAAGTCCCAAAATCAGACAAATGGGATTGCATGAAATAAAGTGTTTGCATAGCAAAAGAAACAATCAGCAAAGCAAAGAGACAGCCTATAGAATGGAAGGAAGTCTTTGACATTTATAGTTTTGATAAGGGATTAGTATCTGGGATCTATTAAGAACTCCAATAATTGGGGCAAAACATCATCTCCTAGACATGACATGGCCACTGCACACATGAATTCACAGCAGCTGTGGTGATTTGCACAAGATCAAGCCAGTCAACCTTCCAACATGGGTGAGGGCGGGCACAAGAAGCCCTACCTCTAGCTGAGTTACTGTCAGTTGAGGGCTAGTAGGGGAAGGAGAATCAGTTGTTTTTCAAGAGAGTGGCCCCTGGAAGGTTGGCCATGCTCTCTCCAGTAAACGGCCCCACACCCATGCACACATGAACAGTGCTAACTGGCCTCAGTGTTTTGTTTTGCTTTTCCAACTAGAGGTTAATGGAAATGACCTTGACATTGCAGACAGGGACACAGTTTCACTGCATGCTGTCACCAGAGGTGTGGGCTTCTCAATGGACAGTTGCAATTAAATGCCTTTATAATGGATTGTATTCAAGATTTTGGTGGCTCTCAAATACCCCCCTTTACCCCACCCATATAAACACACCAGTAAAAAGACGAATGGAAAACAACAAAGCAAAAATGCTTCTTAGAGAGTATAGTCCTTGACAAAGTTAAAGAATTTTGTCTTATAAACAAAGTTTTAAGGCAGTTTATGTGGGTAATTTTCCAAATTTAGTAATGAGAGGTAAACACTAGAAACTCAAGGTTATACATCATTTCAACCTTAAATAGGAAAATTTGTCTTTGACAAGAATGTCATAGAATATATTTTCCCCATGGCAGCTTGGTTGTTTCTTCTTCCTTCCTTTTTTTTTTTTTTTTAAACTTTATGACACAGAGTCACACTGTGTAGCCTTATCTGTCCTGGAACTGGCTGTACAAAATAGGCTGGTCTAAAACTCAGAGATCCACCTGCTTTTGCCTCCCAAATTCTGGGGCTAAAGTTGTGCAGCACTATGCCAGACTTTTCAATTTGAGTTTTATCAGTGGTATCTCAAATTTCCTGCTTTTATTAGCAAAAAGAACCAACGAGACTATGGGGGAGGGGGGGGGAAAAGGGCTTATTTTGTTTTTCATAATTTTCTCTTTCTAGTCTGTTTTAATTTGAACATATTCAACTTAGTCCCAACTTAGCTTTGAAATTCAGTAACCTAGGTGTAGTAGTCATTTTCAATTTATGAACTCATTTCAGTGTGAGTTTATAGAAGCAAATATTACCAAATTTGAAGAACATCTGTATTTACTGGAGGACAGTGTTCAGGGCATTGTAGAAAATATTTGAGTAAGTTATAAAAGCTAAAACTAGTCCAGATGACGAGACCTATGACACACCTAAAAAAAATACAGTTCTGGTCAGGGGAGACAGCTGTGGATAAAGCACTTGCCATGCAAGTGAGAGGACTTGTGTTAAAAAAACCAAAAAAAAAAAAAAAAAAAACCCAAAAAAAAAAACCCAAAAAAAACAAAGACCGGATGTAGCAATGCACAACTGTAATCCCAGTATTCCTATGACAGGATAGAGATGGAAGCAGGAGAATCCCCAGAAGTTCACAGTGCAGCTCTCATATGAAGCAGAAACAAGAGAGTCTCCTGCTTCAATCAGGATGGAACATGAAGACAACCAAAGCTGTCCTCAGACCTACACACATGTCCTGTGCTATATGCATGTTCACACACAGAGATTTTAAAAAAGTAAACAGTTTTCAATTAGTAGCAGGGACCAAGACCAAACAGACAAATGGAATCCAAAACATTCTGTACATGTCTTTAAAAAATATTAAATGAATACATTTTGCAAACTGAAAAAGAAAAATTCCCGTCTTTGAACTAATGACATCATGTTAGTCAGGGTTTTCCAGAGGAATGAGATGAAGAAAATTATTATAGAAGGCTTTTACTAGACTGTCATACATGATAGGGACTGATGATCATTGCTGGCTGCACACCAGAGAAGCAGAAAACTTGGCAGCTGCCCACTCCAAGAAGCTAAATGCCTCAGGGGTCCCAATCTGAGGCTGAAAGACTGGAAATGCCTGGAGAGTCACTTGAATTGAGTCCATGTTGAGAAGAAGAAAACAGAGTCTGGTACCAGCAGAGATCGTAGTAGCATTAATAGATACACTCAGACCAAAGGGAAGGCAGGTATGTGCCTGCTGCTTTTTCCTGAGACTTCCTCTGGGATGCTGTTGGAAGTTGTCTACATTAAGTGTGGGTTTGCCCCTTCAAGTCATTGTCCCACATGTCACTCCTCCTGTGGAAATTTCCCCACCAAAATGTACAGGTGCATTTCACTAGCCAAGTGGACAATGAAGACCAACCATTCCAAGTCCTTTATGAACTTGATACCCAACAACATCCTATGTTATACACCGTTTCTAAATAAGACAATAATGTATTTCACCTAACATAATTCTCATGTACAACTGAAAACACATTGTTTCCTTAGAATAGGTGTCAAAGTCCCTTTAGGAAAGCTTATTCATTTACTATATCACAATTAAATATGACAATACATAGCAATACCCAATATTGACATTAACTCAATAAATATATTACATGGTAAAGAAAGATGAAAGAAAACATGACCAGTTGCTTAATCTATGTGTGCATATGTCTCAGCTTCATTTCCTGTTGTAGTGACAAAATACCCAGGTCAAAGCAACCTAAAGAAAAAGGGGGTTGTTTAGCTCAGAATCTCATCACTGTGGGGAAGTCAACATGGCAAAAACTGGGGCATCTTCTCACATTACTTCCACAGTCAAAAGCAGAGAGCAATGAATTAATGCATGTATGCTTGTGCTCAGCTAGCTAACTTTTTCCACTTTTATACACTCCTGGGTCCCAGTCAGGGAATGGCACTTCCAGAAGTGGGTGAGTCTTTCTACCTCATTTATGCAATCAAGATAACTGCTCACAGGCAAGCTCAGGGGCCCATCTCACAGGTGCTTCTAGATTTTTTTTAAGTTGCAATCAACAATAACCATCACACTATAAAAATAAACATATATTTTTTTTTGTTTGTTTAGTCAGGGTCTCACTATGCATCCCTGGCTGTTGTGGAATTCACTATGTAGACCAAGTTGGTTTTGAACTCACAAGGACTCATCTGCTTTTGCCTACTGAGTATTGGGATAAAAGGCATATGCCCAGCATATATATTCTTAACAAAATAAGACAGAAAACAATCGGAATCCTCACTTTTGTGGGGTCTCACAAGTGTACCATATTAATAAGTATCTTTTCTGGTGTCATTTTGTATTTCTTCATCTTCAGCAAGCACTAAGCATCTTGGTTTTAAAAATTTTAATTTAAATACATTTTAGTATTAAAAAACCTTGTAAATAAAACACCATACACCCAAATTAGCTAATTCTTTACCTTGAGAAGTAACTCTCAATTTCATTCTTGAAGTATCTGAGCCATTTACTACCCTGTTTGCACTGAGTTGTAGCTTCCTATGGGTTCTGATCACCAGACTTGGTAATACTAAGGGACCCAAGAACGGTCTTCCTTCCTTCTTGTCCTAGTTTGACTTGTTGCTGTTGTTGCTAAAACACTGACCAAAACCAACTTGAGCAGAAGGGTTTGTTTGGATTACACTTTATAGTCCAGTACTGAGAAAGCCAGGGTAGAATCTCAAGGCAGGAACTTAGAAGTACGATTTGAAGCAGAGACCATGGAGGAAGACTAATTATTAGTTTGCTTCTTATAGCTTGCTCAGCCTGCTTTCTTATACAACACAGGACCACTACCTAGGAGCAGACCACCCACAGTGGCCCTGTCACATCCACCACTAATCAAGAAAATTCTCATAGACTTGCTTACAGTCAATCTAATGGAGGCAATTCCTCAATTGATGTTCTCTTTCCAGAGAACTCTAACTTGTATCAAGTAGCAAAAAATAATTAGCACATCTCCATTGCTGAACTGCAGTCTCCCCCCACCCCCCGTCAATAACTGTTTTTAGTTAACTCAAGGGTACAAAGAACCCAGAGTAAACCAGGGGTAGGTTGGGGTGTGTGTGGGTGTCTTAGCTCTCAGTTCAAAGGAATGGTTGTTCCTCCCAGTGGAAGGACATCCCTTTGTTGAACCATAAGATCAACAGAACAGGAAGCAAAACCTTTGCTAGTAAGTTCCAAGGATGATTCCCCCTCTCCTCCCTTGACTTCCAGACTCAGGAGAAAAACAGTATCAATTAGATGTCAATTTAGAGCAAATCTATCCTTCTGGAGAACCTTGCCTTAGTACTGTAAGCTATTGCCAACTCACTCATGCTACAGCTACATCGCAGAAGGCCATTCCACCATTCAATCAATCAAAATTCTTCAGACTGCTAGGGAAAATGGTAAAAAAAAAAAAGATACTACCTATTAACCCTAGCCCCATTACTTAAGCGAACTTCAGAGAACTATGCCATGCCACCATTTACTTACAAGAGTTAAACTTAGAAATGAATAGTTCATCTATCTATTTTAATAATAAACTAATGAGTGCAATATAATTTTTCGAATATTTCTTCCAGGATATGTAATTTTTTGGAGCATTGAACCTTTCATAATGCACATTTGTAGTACTCCACTACTTGAAGAATTTTCAGAATTTTAAAACTATTTCTTGCAAGCAAGTTTCCGATGTTTCTGTACAAGTTTTGATATTGGGTGCATTCTTAGTTTGTTCTTTTATGTTTGTTAATCTAATAATATGACTAATGGCAGCCCTCACAACTTCATATTGAGTCTTGTTTTCTTCCGTAAACACTGTCATGTTATTTATAGAAGGGACATGCAATAAGGAGGCCTTTCAACATTCTATGCTTAAGAATTCTCTCTAGTATGGGTCTTTTCATGTATTCTAAGGGAACCACAGCGAGTGAAGGCTTTCCCACACTGCTTACATATGTAGGGCTTCTCACCAGTATGAATTTGCTCATGTCTTTGACAATCACCCAAAGCAGGAAAGGCTTTCCCACACTGCTTGCATGCGTAGGGTCTTTCTCCACTGTGAATCCTTTCATGGCGTCGAAGGGAACTGTAACCACTAAAAGCTTTCCCACATTCCTTACAGTCATAGGGTTTCTCCCTAGTGTGAATCCTTTCATGTCGTTGAAGAGAACTCTGTATAGTGAAGGCTTTCCCACATTCCTTACACTTATAGGGCTTCTCTCCAGTGTGAATTCGCTCATGTATTCGAAAGGTACCAGAAGAGATGAAACCTTTCCCACACTGCTCACAGACATAGGGTTTCTCACCACTGTGAATTCTTTCATGATTTCGAAGGGAAGTACGAGTAGTGACAGCTTTATTACACAAGTTACAAACATAGAGTTTCTCTCCAGTGTGAGTCCGTTCATGTACTCGACAGGTACTTGAAGAAATGAAACACTTCCCACAGTACTTACATACATAGGGTTTCTCTCCACTGTGAATTCTTTCATGTCGTGGAAGTGAACTTTGACCAGTGAAAGCTTTCCCACAATACTTACAAACAAAGGGTTTCTCTCCACTGTGAATCCTGTCATGTCGTCGAAGGGAACCACGACTAGGGAAGGCTTTCCCACAATGGTTACATATGTAGGGTTTCTCACCAGTGTGAGTTCTTTCATGTCTTCGAACCTTACTAGAAGAAGAAAAGGCTTTTCCACATCGCTGACATTTATATGGCTTCTCTATGGTGTGATTATATTCATGCTTTAGAAAGCATTCAGGATACATGAAGGATTTCCTAGATTCTCTAAATTTATAGAGACTGTCTCTGTCTTCATATATCTCATATTCATATGGTTTATGTCCTGTTTGAATGGGGTTATGCATATTTAGGGGTGGGAGACCAATAAGTATGTCTTCACATAAATTACTTTCACACAGTTTTACTCCATGAGGGGTTTTCTTGTTCACAACAGGAACTGGAAACTGGCTGAAGATTTCTTCACATTGTCTCCCTTCACTGGGTTCATACAATAATTCCACCACTTCATTTCTGTAAAAAGTAGAAGGCACATTACTTCAATTTTGTTTATAAGTTACCTGTCAGGAGAACTGTTTATATTTTGCAGCATCAGAATTCTTTACCATTTTTTATTTTTTTTAAATTTTTTTCAAGACAGGGTTTTTCTGTGTAGCTTTGCACCTTTCCTGGAACTTACTCTGTAGTCTAGGCTGGCCTCGAACTCACAGAGATCCACCTGCCTTTGCCTCCCGAATGCTGGGATTAAAGGCGTGCGCCACCACCGCCTGCCCCAGAATTCTTTAACATGAAGGGGCTAAATATTTTACAGGATTTCTAGAGGCTATCTATATGTGAAGATACTGGTATTTATAGATGTTAACATGTTTACCAAGTAAACTATTCTGCAAACACTGAATACTCATGTCATTATGATTGTTTATTTACTTATTTTTCATTATTCATTTGTGATGGAGTCTTGCTTCTTGATGTAATGGTTAAGCTGGCCCTGAACTCATTACCATTTACTGCTATAATTGTAATTAGTCAGTCCACTAGGTGTCTCTCTTTAAACCTTCTTTAAACAAAATGCTTTCAGAAAAACTTTGGGATTTTGAAATATTTGCATATATACATGCTATTTTGAAGATGAGAACCAGTGACCAGTGTAAAGAAGAAATTCCTTCAAACTTTAAAAATTATTACTGGATAAGCAGGGAGAGGGCTGTGTGAAGGTCAGAGGAGAACTTTGTGGTGTCAGTACTCTCCTTCTACCTTTATTTGGGCTCTGGGAGATGAATTCAGGTTGTCAGCCTTGGACAGCAAAGAGCCTTTACTCACTAAATCATCTTGCTGGCCCTTTCTACAATTTTTTTTTAAATACACCTCACACTCAAAGCCTAAAGATAATGTCATACATTTTTTCACTTTTATTATTTATTTAAACTTAAAAAATATTTCCTTTGTATTTACAACAAACTTTAAAGATCTGTTTTATTTTTAAGTGTGTGTGTGTGTGTGTGAGTGTGTGAGTGTAGGTATGTGCACATAACTGTGGTACCTGTAGAGGCAAGAGCTCAGATCCACTGGAATTGGATAGAGTACAAGGATGCTGGGAATGAACCAAACTCAGGTTCTGTTCAAGAACAGTACTGGTGATCTTAATCCTCAACCCTCTACATTTATCTATCTATCTATCTATCTATCTATCTATCTATCTATCTATC
Source organism: Peromyscus nudipes (assembly GCA_902168325.1). NCBI lineage: Eukaryota > Metazoa > Chordata > Mammalia > Rodentia > Cricetidae > Peromyscus > Peromyscus nudipes. Next base: position 50,787 of record CABHPH010137197.1, read on the forward strand.
TATCTACCTACCTATTTATTTATTTATTTATTTATTTATTTATTTATTTATTTATTTTGTGTGTGTGTGTGTGTGTGTGTGTGTGTGTGTGTGTGTGTGTGGTTATGGGTGAGTGAGTATGCATGTGCCACTACCTCAATGTAGATATCATAGGATAATCTGCAAGAGCTGGTTCTCTTGATTCACCATATGTGTTCTGAGGAAGGAACCCAGGTCATTAGGCTTGGTTGCAAGCACTTTTACCTACTGAGCCATCTCATCGGTCCTTATTTTGAGTTATATGGTAAATGTATGTATGTGTGTGAGTATGCGCATTAGAAAGTCAAGTGAGAATACCAGGTATCCTCTTTTACAACTTTCAATCTTATCCCCTTGATACAGATATATTTTATTGAACCTGAAACTCATGCTACCTTTCTCATCCTCCCAGCTAAGCTGATAGCCAGTAAGCCCCAGGGACAGTCCAGTTTCCACTTTTTTTTTTTAAAATGTGTGTGCTGGGGATCACTGAATTCAAGCATTAATGCTTACACAGCAAGTGTTCTTACCACTTGACCCATCTATCTGTCCAGACCACATAATTTCAAATAATTTTGAACTTGAAACAAATTTTGTGTATAATGGATTATCAGAAAGTCAACTTATCATCTTGATGGTGTATTACATGTCACCAATCCTCTATGAAATTTTATAAAATTATTTGAGATAAAATTATTTTGAAGTTGGGCATATTTGTTTGGTTGACCTATTTTTAAAATTTCTAGTCATTTCTATATTCTTGAAAAATTTCCCTTTGTGTACAAATGCTTTACATGTATGTCTGTGTAATACCTACATACAGTACCTGAGGAGGTGAGAAGAAGGTGTCCAATCTCCTGGGACTGGAATTATAGATGGTTATGAACCACCATGTGGGTGGGTGCTGACAATCTAATCCTGGTCCTCTAAAAGAACAACCAGGGCTATTAACTATTGAGCAATCTCTCTACCTTTGATTCCCACATGCTTGAGCAACATTCTTCTCATTTGGAGGGGCAGATTACCTTAGGTTTCTCCTAAAATGTTCATCATCTTCAATCCTCTGGCCTTCCTCAGTTTGTCCTAAAATGCAGAGCCAGAAAAAATCATTATGAAGTCTATAACATTAACTTCTGTAAGTTCATGATACAACTTATCTATGCCTGGTATATTCACCACATGTCACCCTTGGTATTCACTGAACAGCACTGGTGAGTAAGACAGATTTGTTCTCTCATTGTTAAGTGAGGAAATAACCTCATCCTTACCTATAGCAACAAGGTTTTTGAAGGTTTCTTGCATCACATCTGTGTAGAGTTGCTTCTGGGAAGGATTCAACAAATCCCATTCCTCCAAGGTGAAGTTCACAGCCACATCCTCAAAAGTTAGACAGTCCTAAAACATCCCACATCAGGAGGAAGAGTAAGATTCATAGCATTGCAATGTAGATGCACTCTGTAAGAAGTTCACAGGGTGCTGTGTCCTTTAAAGGTCATGATACTCTTTTTCACTATGCATACTCTCTCCCTCTTACCCAGCAATTCCTGTATTGGATTGGAACTCTTTTAAATAAATAACAGGGCAGCAACAGGAACACCATTTATGCTACTGGATCCATCTGTACTTGATATACATGGATTATCACAACAGTCCTGCCACTTAGTGCACACATAGCTAACACTAGCTATCCTTACTCAGTCCACATATTCTTAGAAATGACTGAAACCAAAGTTTGATTTTTGCTGGTTTCTAGATTTGATTTGATTTTTGCTGGTTTTTGCTCTTGGGGTGGATCTCAGCAGGGGTTGGGAGTTAAAATGTTCCCCTAGAGTTTCTGTACACAATGTGCTATTAGCTTAATTCCTGCTTTCCCTCTAAATGCTTGAAAATTTCCAATATGTTCACCAGAGGGAGACTATTTGATCATCCTCAAAGTGTCATCTGGAAGATGAATCTTTATTGAGCTAGTCTGATGGTATTTATCACTTTTTGTTGTAACTTGTTATTTATGGAGTTCAATATATTTATTGTGCCTGCACTAAGAGAAAACTTTGGGGAGGTTATACCTGGTTTCTTAAAAAGTAACCACAGGAATTCCAGAGAGTAATTTACTAAGGTAATAACAATTCTTAAGAAAAATGGGTAGTGCCAAAGAACAATGAAATTATAGGAATAGCGTCACAAATTTTAGATGGAACTCAATGAGTTCAAGATAACTCTCCACACCCCACACCCTGCCCAGAAAAGGTTACTTTTTTTATTCAAGTAACTGCAAATACCAGCCCCCCCTCCCCTGCAGAACAAGGGGAGAAGGTGGTCCGTATACACTTTTCCCATCAAAGTGGGCCCTTCTCAGAATTACTCTGCTCCAGTATTAAAGTGGCAGAGCCCCATCTTCCCTGGGTGGGTAGTAATCAGCTTGCTGCTCGCCAGCCCCCTTCCCTGAAGTGTCGGAGAGGAGAATGCAGTCAGAACAGGAGGATAAACGTTTGTTGCTTGCGGCAGAAGCAATGGTGGTATCTAAGAATGAGCACGGGACAAAAACAATTCAACTGTCCAGAGGTAGTTTGTGAACAGAGGAAAAGATGGAACCAGAACCTGGGGGGAGGGCAGGGGGGAGCAAAAGAAGAAGGGGCAAGGCTAGTTCTTTAGTGCACCACTGGAGGAAGTAAAATAGCGTGGAGTGGAAACAGGAGTGGCGAATAGCACCCCATCTGCCTTAGGTGGAAGCCAGAGAATAGGACCTCACCCTGGAGACTGGTGGTAACACCATTGCATTAGGTCTCTGTCTATCCCACTTCAAAACAAAACAAAACAAAACTTACTTTATTTTTAATTGTGCGTTGTGTGTGTGTGCGCGCGCGCGCGTGCGCACACATGCTCGCACGTGGAGGGGTACATGCACTTGAGTGCAGGTGCCTAAGGAGGCTAGAGAAATAGGACTCCACTGGAACTGGAGTCTCAGGCCATTTGGAGATACCTAACGTGCATATGGGAATCAAATGAGTCTTCTGCAAGAGCAGTATGTGGTCTTCTCTGTTGAGCCATCTCTCCAGCACCTATCCTATTTTTTTTATTATGTTTATGTCTCATTAGTTTTTTTTTCTTAATAAGGTAAATAATTTTGGGGCTGCAGAGATGCACAGTGGTTAGAGCACCTCCTGCTCTCGAGGAGAATGAGTTTGGTTCTCTGCATCTATATTGGAAGGTCACAACCACCTATAACTTCAGGTCCAGAGATTCTGACACCCTCTTTGGCCTCCACAGGCATTTGCACAAATGTGTACATACAAACATGCTGACAAATACATACATATAAATAAAAAATAAATCTTAAAATCACTTCCTTTTTTTTAGTCTTTAATGGGAATTTCTCTTTTCTTTGTCATTTTTCAGCGTTTCCTTTCTTTTGTGATGTTGGGAATAAACTCTATCAAAGAGCTAACTCTCCAAGCCCTTCCTCTCATCCAACTGTTTTATTTCTATTTTCCTTCTTCATTCTACTTTTTACTATTCTTTATTTGTTGAGTTTTTTTTTCCTCTACTGGCATTTAAACCAAGGGCTTCATACATGCAGAAGAAGCATTCTACCACTGAGAATGCTTGTACCCATGACCCTCTTTTTACTTTTTATTTAAGTAAATATGTAAGCTGGCCTAAACTCACTCTGTAAGCCACACTGGGTTTGAACATGCATCATTTATTCCTCAGATTCTGGAGCAGCTAGGGTTAATGGATATGGAACCAAATGAGTCCTCTGCAAAAGCAGGATATGCTTTTAATTGCTGAGCTATCTCTCTAGCCCAGCAGTATCTTTTAAAATAAGTTTCTTCTGCTTTCATATAGAACCACATTGGATTCCCAGCTGACAACTATCTGCAACTCTAGTCACAGGGGATCCAACACCCTCATCTAGCTTCTGGGGGTACCAGGCATCTACACAGTAATTAAAACCTTAAATGTAATGTTAACCATCACAGTGTTATACAGACAGACATGCTACAAACACACTTTTAGCAAAACACTCATACACATGAAAAAATTCAAAAGATTGAAGCTTACTTATGAAACATAGCAGAAAATTGCCTAGATTTTGGAAATAGCATACACACTCAGGCACTAGAGGTATTTAGAAAAACAGACATGGAACAGAAAAGAATCAACACATTACAATTAAATTATCAGAGTACAGTTCAAAGAGAATATTAAAATCTGCAAGAGAGAACAGTGACAAGCACATTTAAAGACAAATTTATCACAACAGCAGCAGATTCCTTAGCAGAAATTCTAAAGGCCAGGAATACATACATAGATGTAATTCAAATCCTGGGGTGGCAGGGGGAAGCAATCAAATCAACACAAAACACTATGTGCACGCATGTGCACGCAAATGCACATATACACCTGTCAATCAATTTTGCTATATACATAAGATAAATATAACCTAAAGGAATTCATGAACTACTGCATCAGTATTACAGATTCATAAGGTATTATCTAAACACCATTTCTAGGATGCAGAAAAAGCAATGTGAATTAAAAGCCGTGAATACAAAACTGGCATAGTGGTGCACTCCTTTAACCCTAGCACTTGGGAGGCAGAGGTAGGTGGATCTCTGTTCGGTTGAGGCCAGGCTGGTCTGCAGAGTGAGTTCTAGGACAGCCAGAGTTATACAGTGAGACCCTATCTCAAACAAAACAAAGTAGTCAATGTACACACTAAAAAAAGATCTCAATTCAATCTTTTAACATTCACTTCCAAAAATCAGCAAAATAGAAACAAGATAATCTTTAATAAAGGAGAGGAAAATAAGAACTGAATATATAGATGAAATCATAATTTCCAAATCAATAGAGGAAATTACCAAAACTAAAAGCAGATTCTTTGGAATTATTCACAATATAGAAATCTTACTTAGATAAGCTAAATAAAAGACAACACAAGTTGGGCACAATGTTTCACACATCATCTTAGCACTCTTGTAAGCTAAGGAAGGAGGACTGCTGTGAGTGTGAGGTCAGCTCAGGCTACATAGTGAAATACTGTCTCAGATAATATTAATAATAATAAAGACAACATACAAATCACTAACAACAAGAATGAAAATTATGCCCCTACTAATACCACAGACGTTAAAAGAACCAGACAGTAGTGTTAAGAACCATTCCATCTCAATTAATAACTTGAATGAAAGAAACTAATTCTGGGAAGAAACACTACAAAAGCTCACATAAGGTATTAGTGGAGCTTATGAAAAGGGCACTGCAGTAATAAATAACTGTCCAAAGCAGGAAGGATAAGTCTCACATGTTCTCAATGGTTTATTCTACTTAGCATTTAATGAATGAAAATATGACATCAAACATATATAATCTCTTCCACAATATCTAAGTAGCAGTAACACTAATTCATGTTATTTAGAGATCCATATTACTATTATATAAAAGCCAAAATGAAAAGAAAAGTCATAAAGCCTGGTATAGTGGTGTACACCTTTAATCTCAGCACTTGGGAGGCAGAGGTAGGTAGATCTTTGTGAGTTCAAGGCCAGCCTGGTCTACAAAGTGAATTCCAAAGCTGTTACATAGAGAAACCCTGTTTCCAAAATCCATAAATTAAAAAAACAAAACCAGGAAGCTGGTACAAGAAATACAAACCATAAATTTCTCCAGATAAAAAGATGAAAAAAATAAATAAACAATAGTAAATTCCATTTTTTAATATATAAAGAGAATTATACCCAATAACCAACTTGGAGTTACTGTAAACATGTAAGACTGATAAAATATTTAAAAACCAAGAATATAGTCCATCATCTCAACAAGCTAAAGAATAAAAATCTGAGGATGAAGAGATAGCTCAGCAGTTAAGAGCTCACTTTAGTCTTGCACAGCACCCAAGTTCAGTTTCTGGTACCTATACTGGGCAGCAAACAACTGCCTGTAACTCCAGCTCCAAGGGGCCCAACACCTCTTGCCTCAGCAGGCCCTGAACTCATATACAGACAAACACCACACACACACACACACACACACACACACACACACACACACACACACTCTAAAAATAAAGCCAAGTGTGGTGGCATAAGCTTTTGATCCCAACACTCAGGATGCAGAGGCAGGTGAATTTCTAAGTTTGAGGCCAGCCTGGCCTACATAGCCTGTTCTGGGACAGCCAGGGCTACACAGAGAAACCCTGCCTCCAACCCCCACCCCCAAATAATAATAATGAAAATAAATCTTTACAAAGAATAAAAATCCTATGGTCATATCAATGTGCTGAGAAAACATAAGGCAAGGAAGAAAAGAAGGAAGGGTGATAAGGAACAAGTAAGTCTCATCCCCCTCATAACCCCTTAAAAATCAACAGAAATTCTCTGCTCCAATTTTTGGAGAAGAGAGGGCTACATAGTGCTGCCTGAAGCTCACTAAAGTCAAGACAAGAGGGCAAAGGGAAAACAGGAGCTGGAGGAGTTAACAATGGAGAGCCACAGTTTTGTCCTGAGGTAAAGGCCAACAGAAGCATTCTGAGACCAGTATAACTGAGTGCTGGGATTAAAGGCATGCGCCACCACTGCCTGTCTAGTATTATGTTTAATACTAGACAATTAAGTAGATTATCTGAAGTATTGTCAAATCACACAATACACATCTATGAAAATGAAATGATAAATTAAACTACAAAATTTCCTGCTAAATTTGAATCTACTCATAGATGAGAAATCACCTACATTTCACACTGTGTAAGGAAAAAAATGCAGAGGAACAAAATAATATTATGAACATCACCAAATAAACACAAATAAGCACCAAAATAAATACAGAACAAGTCCAATATAACAAGCAGAGAAATGAAGGAGTGAGCTGGTTTTATTATAAATTTAGCTCCCAATACCAACATAACTGCTAGAGACTTTAACAAAGAAACCACAATTTTTAAAACCATATTAACTGCACTATTATTGCATCCAAAATTCAAAGGAGGTGAAACCAAATAAAATGTGGCTAGTGACAGTTTGTAAAACTGTTAAAAAGGAAAAATAGAAAAGAAAAAGAGAAATCCCTGCATTAGTAAACTCTACGTAAGGAGCGGAATGAAATCAAAGTGAGTCTCTGGAAATGACCATGGCCTATTTATTCACCAGCAGGCTGACTGCATGGGAAAATACATGCTGTCATTCAAAGTGATTATTAACCTTATTTTAAGGAATTCCTTGGAGCCAGGTGGTGGTGGCACATGCCTTTAGTCCCAGCATCTGGGAGGCAGAGGCTGGTGGATCTCTGAGTTTGAGGCCAGCCTGGTCTACAGAGCTCGTTCCTAGGTCAGCCAAGGCTACCAAAGACATCCTGTCTCAGGGCAGGGGTGGGTGGGGTGGGGGTGGGGGGTGGGGCGGATTTCCTTGGACTATAAAGATGGTTCAGCAGATGAAAGTGCTTGCCAAGAAAACCTGGTGAACTGAATTTAATGTCTACACCTCTGTGAAGGTAGGAGGGGAGAATTGCCTTCACAAACATCCTCTATCCTGATTTCCTTACTTCTTCAGACCCCAGCTTTCTATCCACTCAAGGTCTTACCAAGAACATCACCCACTTTTTGTGGGGGGGAAGTACAGGAGAGTATTGAGACAAGGTCTTGCTCTGGAGCACTTGCTGAACTTGACTTTACTATGTAGATAAAACTGTCCTCAGCCTCATGACAACATTCCTGCCTTTACTTTCTAAATGCATGGTTTGCAAGTGTGTGCCCACACATAGGCTTATATATCACCATTTTATACTCAAATCATGAAAGAGATTAAAAAGATGTTTTTGTAAACTGTTAATTTATAGAAACACAATTCTACAAGGAAAACAAAAGATGAGATCAGAGAAATAGCCCGTTTCACCCCCAGTTCACAAGGATGAACCCATCTCTAAGCTTAGAAACCATGGTCACTGGCTGGGCAGTGGTGATGCACGCCTTTAATCCCAGCACTCCAGAGGCAGAGGCAGGTGGGTCTCTGAGTTCAAGGCTAGCCTGGTCTACACAGTGAGTTCTAGGACAGCAAGGACCCTGTCTTGAAAAACAAACAAAAAAACTAAAAGAAAACAAAACAAAAAAGAAACCATGGTTACTACATAGGTGCAGACCAGGGTGCTTCACTTCTAGTAAATCATGAAACCCTGAGCATCTAGGAAACTTCATTCTGGAAACTGCACCCAACTTCCCCCACTTCTCAGTGTTAATAGCTTCTTTCCTGTACAAAATCAATTAAGAGGAGTGGCCAAACACACACAGTTGATGAGGATCCTCAATTGTGCTGGCATTTTATGACATCAGTGTCATTAACAGATACTCCAATACCAATAAGATGTCCTACAATTCAATTCTGACACCTACACTTAGCACAATCCTGAGAAGTTCCAACCAATAAGGTGGCTCAGTAGGTGTAAAGGGGGCTTGCCCCTAAGCCTAAAAGATCTAAGTTGGAACCATGGAACCCACATAGTGGAAGAAGAGAACAAACTCCCTGAACATGGTCCTCTGACCTATGAATGTTGTGACACATATGCCCACACACACACACACACACACACACA
>CABHPH010137198.1:2973-17593 GCA_902168325.1 Peromyscus nudipes
GGGGGGAGCCCGTACCCAGCCTTTATAGGTCTCATTCCGCCGACCACCACACGCCACTTGGGATCCCAGGATAGGTACACCTATGCCATGGCAAGCCGTAATCGAATACCAAAGCCCAAATACGGAGCTGCCTTTGTCTGAATGTCCCGCCGGCGGGAAGGCAGGGACAGGGTGTCAGCGCCATCTTAAAGATGCAGCAGTGCAGTGAAACGGCTCTCCACAGATGCTGGAAACTAAACTTGAGTCTTCTGCAAGAGCAGTAAGCGTTCTAACTGCTAAGCCATCTTTCCCCCACTGTGAGAGGGATTTTCTTAATTGGATTAATTGAAGTGGGAAGGTCCACCCTGGATATGGCCTGAACCATTTCATGCAAAGGAGACTGCATGCAAAGGAGAAAGCAAGCTAAAGGCACAAAGGTTCTCTCTGGCTATCCTTGATGATGACTGTGACTAGTTGCTTCATGTCCCCACTGCTATGACTTTCCAGCAATGACAGGTGGTAACCTGGAATTGTGAGCTGAAATAATCCCTTTCTCCCACATTCGCTTCTCTCAGGGTGTCAGTCACAGCAACAGGAAAGGAGAATAAGACATCCATAAACATTTGCTGAAGGATGCTATGCCTTTTACTCTTCAACTGGATCTGACATGTAATTACAGTTACATGCCAGTTAATTATTACTATAATTACTTATCAATTTAGCTGCATATCACCATGTTAATAAAAATTAAGTGATATGACATGACATGCTGATTTGTTTTATTTTAAAAATTAATACGTGGGTTAATGTCTTCAGATCTGTGTCATTTAAACTTAACAAGAGTTGTCTATTCTGTAAGATACAATTTATAATTTATTTTGTGGTGATTTTAAAAGCACTGTTAGTATTGGGATAAAGAGATGCCTCAGAGGTTAAAAGGACTTACTCTGGCAGACGGTGGTGGTGCATGCCTTTAATCCCAGCATGTGGGAGGCAAGGGCAGGCGGATCTCTGTGAGTTTGAGGCCACCCTGATCTATGGAGCTAATTCCAGGACAACAAGGGCTACACAAAGAAACCCTGTGTCAAAAACCAAAACAAACAAACAAAAAACCAAACAAACAAACAAACAAACAAACTGCACTTACTGCTGCGGCAATTGGAGTGTGATCAGTCCCCATAATCCCACAGGGAGCGGCACTGTGAGGAGGTGTGGCTGTGTTGGAGTGGGTGTGGCCTTGTTGGAGGAAGTATGCTACTGTGAGGGCCGGCTTTGAGATTTCCTATGCTTAGGATACCATCAATGTCTCAATCAATTTCCTGTTGCCTGGAAGATGTAGGACTCTCAGCTCCAGCACCACATCTGCCTACATACCACCATGTCCCCATCATAATGATAATGGACTGAACCCCTGAAACTGTTAGTGAGCCACCCAAATTAAATGTTTTCTTTATGAGTTGCCACGATCATGGTGTCTCTTCACAGCAATAAAAACCCTAAGATAGAAGTTGGTACCAGGAGTGGGGTTCTAACCCAAGTAGACATATGTCCATTCTTGCAGAAGACTAAGGTTCAGTTTCCAGCACCCACATGTAGTTCAAAACAGTATATAACTCCAGTTCAAGGGAATGCAATGCTCTCTTCTGCCTTCTGAGGGCACTTTGTGTACACGATGCACACCCATACATGCAGACAAATACTCATACACATAAAATAAAACAATAATTAATACATAATTTGGAGTTGAATTATGATATGTTGGAGGTTAACTCCCCATTATTCCAGAATATGGTGATGTTTACAGCTGTGGCCCTTACAGAGTAATTAGCCAAGATGAGTTTTCACTGGAGAGAAATGCAGCCCTGAGTGAGAGGACCAGCTCCCTGTTACAGGAAGCTACGTAAGGGGGAGCCTAAGACAGCGCTGTGAGGACAGACACTAGCGGTGCAGGTGAATGCTATGGATTCCAAGGACCTCCAGCCAACCACTTAAAACTGGGAAGAGTCGAAGATGCATTACAGAGTCTAGAAGGAGCCTGGTCCATACCCACAAGTGTGCTGACTCCAAAACTAGTAACAATAAATTCGATTGCTTTAAACAATAATGGGGGAGGTTACTAGCTAAGTAAGTAAAGACACTCAGCAATGAGACTGATGACCAGAGTTCAATTCCCTGGACCCATGTGATGGAAGGAGAGAACCCAGTCCCACAGGTTATCTTCTGGTCTCCGAGTGCCATGGCATGTACACATGTAGCACAGACACAATTAATTAGTGATGTAATAAAAACATGGGTAAACAATACATTCAGAACCACCCAGTTGTGGCTCTTTGCTGTGACAGGCTAAGGAAACAAACAAGTGTGAAATATCCTACCGATCTAACCCACGAAGCAAGTTATTTATGATGCTAAGTAAACCTGAGTTGGCCGAGTTATTTGACAGGGAGGGTTGACTTTGCTGCTTAGGCTGAGTGGAGGGCTGCATCCATAAAATTTAATGAGCTTAATCAGCAGCTTGCATTTGATTATGGATACTTTACACATGGGAAAGGAAATGTAATGTTTTATCCAAAATGTTATCCTGGCAAAGGCATATTAATGAGTTTTAATTTTCCCTGTCTTCTGGATTTATCTTGTTAAGCAAGCTGCCTCTCAGCAAAGGGATAGAAGGGATGTTCAGGAGTGACTAGGTTTTTATTACATATTTTGGCTGTATTCTCCAAGTCTTCAGGAAGTAGTCAATCTTTTGGCAAATTATGATCACCCAAATGTTTTCTTTGTTTTCAACAAAAGTGAGAAAATCTAAAGCACATGATTACTGATTTATGATTAAAAGTGTGTTTTATGCTGATCCACTGTGATTTATAACATATAACTAATTAGTTATTGCTTGAATTTTAGCACTGTTTAGGATCAGTAGATATTCACAGAAGTGCCCTTGGTGCCCATGAGTATAAAAACTTGACACAGTTTCTGTTTTCTTCTGATTTCAAGTCACTCACATCTGAAGCAATTTGATAAAGCGGCCATGATTTAATTGGGACACACTTTTCCAACAACATCATGTCTTTCCCTTTAATAATTATGTACATCAAGTTCAAACCTGATTTGAAACAGGCACAAGTGTTTGGAAATGTAGGCATGAACGCTGCTTGTGACTGTACATGGACACAGAAGAGAACTCTAGAGCCCGTGGTTTCAGAAAAAAAAAAAAAAACAACACTAAAACATTTCCATTCAGATATTCTTTTACTGTAAAGAATGAGGTGAGCAACCATTCTCCATTTATAAGAGTCTATTTGGACAAAAAGGGAGAGGCAACAGCAATTCAGGGAAGAGTAGACGTTAGAGTCAAGCTACGAAAGTATTTTCAAATGAGTGACGGGCTCCCACAGGCATCACACAGCACTTTGGTCCCTTGAGATACATGTGAATAGAGGAGACATTTTTAATGCTACTGCTGTGGTTCTTGAGAAGATATTTTCTTTCCAAATATGTAAACAGAGTTTTTAAAATTAGAAAGCAGCTTAACATGTACAAAGAAGGTAGTTGTCTTTCAAAGTCTCTGCAGGAGCTTCGATCCATCCTCCATAATCCATTCTCAGTCTCCTGCTAACAAGGGGCTGTCCTTCTTGTTCTTTGTGATTGGGAATGGCAGGCTTGAGGCGGTGTGGGCTGGGCTGCTTCTGTGCTGTTAGGGAGAGTGGGGTCAACCCTGGACATCTGACTAGAGGTTCTGTACTAGCTGTTCAACTGAAGAACTCTATGTGTGGTGAGCGGGAAGGGGACAGCTCTGAGGGTTAGAAATGTATCTAATGAGGGAGACACATGTTTGGAAAAGAATTCTGGTTAAAGGCAAGCACACTGGGAGAAGCACAGCAAAAATAATCCAAGTATTTGTAAGTGGGAAATGCCTGCCGTGTTTCAAATGAAATGATAGGGAAACAATCACAGTTCTTCTCCTTTGGGACAGGGTTTTGCTGTGTAGCCCAAGCTTGGCCTCAAACTCACAGTCTTCCCTGCCTCTGTCTCTGGAGTGCTGAGATGAGAGGGAATGCCACTGCACCTGGTTTAAAGAGGATATTAATTTTTTAAAAATCCTAAAATCCGCCTTTAATCCCAGCACTCGGGAGGCAGAGGCAGGCGGATCTCTGTGAGTTCGAGGCCAGCCTGGTCTACAAAGCGAGTTCCAGGAAAGGCGCAAAGCTACACAGAGAAACCCTGTCTCGAAAAACCAAAAAAAAAAAAAAAAAAATCCTAAAATCATCTATATAGACAAGATGTTGCCAAGAAGGACAGAAACCTCAGTGGACCTCAGACTCCATTGAAAAGTCACAGGCCAGAAAAGAGAGTGTGACCTCTCATGGATTCTCAAGGGAAAGTGTGTATAGGGGACTAAGGACTGATTTTACACCCAGTCAAATTCTGACCATGTGTAAATGATGCATTGAATACCGAAGGGCCAAGGGATACTTATTAGAATTAATGCATCGGCTGGGGCACTGTAGTGATCCTCAGCAGGGAACATGGTTTCTGTCTTTCTGTGCAAGCATGCATGAGGGCCTAAGTTCAGACTCTCAACACCCAGGAAAAAGCTGGGAGTGGAGGCAAGTGCCTGTAATCCTAGTGCAGAGACAGGAGCATACGTGGGCCTCACTGGACAGGCAGTATAGGTGAATTGGTGCACATCAAGTTCAGGGTAGACTATCTCAGTGGTTCTCAACCTTCCTAATGCTGTGGCCCTTTAATACAGTTCCTTATGTTGTGGTGACCCCAACCATAAAATTATTTTGTTGTTACTTCATAACTGTAATTTTGCTACCTTTATGAATCATAATACGGTATTTCTGATGATCTTTGGTGACCCCTGTGAAAGGGTCCTTCAACTCCCAAATGGTTGAGATGCACAGGTTGAGAAATGCTGCTCCATCTCAAAAAAGTAGAAAGTGAGCTTCTAGCCTCTACACACAGCTGCACATATGAACACACATGCGCGCGCGCGCGCGCGCGCGCACACACACACACACACACACACACACACACACACACATACGGGGCGAGGGGGTGGGAGATGCACACGTAGGCAACACACAATTAGACATCTGTGATTTCATTGAATTCTCCGTGTGGGGAGGTAGTTACAGATAGTGCGTAAGGTAAGCTGACTAAGCAAGACAGCGCCCCCTCGGCACATGCAGAATGATGGTGTGCAGTGGGTTGCCAAGACAGGTAGTTGTTCTTGAGGCCAGGGAGTTACACTGTAAAAAGTTCCTATGTTGATAAAAATAGCGATCTTAAACCAAGAATCTGCCCACTTCTTCATATATCTGGGACAATAAGGAAGGAGAAGAAATAAACTCCTTCTTGACTTTATAATTAAAGACGTGCAAGTTTTAAAATGCTTCAGGGCATACTCCAGTGGGACTTAAAAACAGCAGACAGAAAAATAATTAATTACACAGCCCATGTAGTAAAAGAAAACAAAGCCAACAGGCATAAAGTGAGGCTGTGTGTAAGGCAAGACGAGAGAGACAAAGTAGAGCTTACCAGTCATGTCAAAGGGTAAGATCTGTGAGCAGTGCCAGTGTTCTGTGAGCCCTTGGGGGTTCCAGAAGCTGGGTTCAGTGGGAGTGAGGACTCCTGGGTCCCCTGGTGCCTCTGAAGAGGAAAGATCTTCAAGAGTGGAATAAGGAGCTCGTGTAGCTCTAATCCCCCCTCCCATGACGTCTGCCTGAGACCTTGCAGTGTGTATCTCCCAGCTTGGGGTTTCACGTAAGAAAACCCTGCGGCATGCTGCCTCAAGGCACAACCTATAAACAACTGCAGTGAGTTGCTAAAAACCTAAGGGTGGGAAAACGTATGTGCCATTAAAGGAAGGGGTGGCCATATTCATCTAAAATGCTGCAAAATCCATTAAGTAGGAGAAAGGGCAATTTAATATTGACAAATGGTGTTATTCACAAGGGAAAATTTATAAACCATATTAATGCAAATAAAAATACATTAAAGAAATTATCAATGATTTTGGTAAGCACTCCTTACATCCTCTCTCTCTCTCTCTCTCTCTCTCTCTCTCTCTCCTTCTTCCTCTCTTCATCATTCTTTGTATCATAATTTAGGAAACATTTATAAATGTTAGGAACAGATAATATATAATAAGATGAATAAATTAAATAAAGTCTTAAAAGTCAAAATTAAAGCTTACATCATCATTTGCCATTAAAAGATAAATTACTAGAAAGATGCCCTGTGGCGGCACACTTGAGTTTCGGTACAGTAGTTAGGATATCTGCATTATGTTTATTTTTCCACCTGTCCTTTTCAAATAAACAGTATTATTACAATCAATACAAGAAACGTCAATGTGTATGGGTGCTTCAAAATTTGCTCAGTAACACTGTGAAAACAATTGAGAACTCAAAGCTGGCAGAGTTGACCCAGGCCTTTTCTGCTTCTGTAGCTCATCCTTCTGTTTGTTCAAACTATACTTCTTCAGTGTCTGTAACAGCTAGCAACAGTTCCTGATGCTGGGGGTCTATGGAAACAGAACTGACCTGGACTGGCTAAGCAGCTCACACAGACAGTGGGGAAGACAAATGCGTGTGCGTGCGTGAGTGTGCACGTGAGTGTGAGCGCGTGTGTACAATACATACTTACACATATACACAGATACATGTATATGCATACATATATGTATACACTACACACACACACATATGTGATTTGTGAGAAAACTAAAAACAAAAATAAGTCCAGGGGGGGATGCCCCGTGAGATCTGGGGAGCAGTGAAGAGCCAACATGCAGCAGTGGGAAAGGAGCACCCTGCAAGGGGCAGCCTGTGTGGAAGCCTCTGAGCAGGTTTCTCCGGTAACTGAAGAGTAGTCACCTCATCGGGAGTTTGTGGGCGAGAGGGAAGGCGGCAGCCCTGAGTGTAGATGGATCAAGACTTGAGAGAGCCTAAAACTGTATTAGCTTGCTCAAATTTTATTTCAAGCAATTAGGAAGATCTCAGAGGATATTGATCAAGGGTTTAACGTCATCTAATTTATGCCTTGGACTGTTGCCTAGAGAAATGGTTGGGAGGGAGAAGGAAGGACGGTTGGAGAGCCTCTCATTCAGTGGGATGGTGGCTGCAAGGGGCTTTGGAAAAAACCGGAGGGACTTGAAGGACTCCCAGCTGAGTGTGGGAAAGGGAACCAAGGGAAAGGAACTCTGTGTTCACCGTGATGTGGAAAGGCTCTTTGCTCTCTGCTCTGTGTAGGTAGTGAAGGGTAGCGTGGTTTTCTGAGCTAAGAACCATTACTTAGTATTTTTAAGATACAAAGAAAAACAAATGAGATTACAAATAGCAGAATGAGGTGGAAGACTTTAAAAATATGTGTTTGTGTGTGTGTCCATGTGTGTACGTGAGTGTTCTCATTTGTACATGCATGGGCAAGTTGTTGCGAGCCATCCCGTGTGGGCAGCAAGCACTCTTAACCCCTGAGACACCTCTTCAACTCCTACGAGGACTCTGGAAAAGGGACACCTTTTCTTTCCCTCCCTCACTCCCTCCCTTCCTCCTTCCCTTCCTCTCTTCCTTGCATTTTTCTTTCCCTTTTTGTCTTCCTTTCATTGTTTTGAGACAGTTTTACACTGTACATCAGGCTGGTTTTGAACTTACAATCTCACAAAATAGCACTTCTATCTATCTAGCATGTGGACCAGAAAACAGAGAGTCTTCCCAGCATCATTTCACTTCCTTTTTGCTGCTTTGAGACATTTTCACACTGTAACTCAGGCTGGCTTTAGACTCACAGTCTCCTCTACTCCTTCTGAGTTCTGGGATAACAGGACCTCGCTGCTACCCTTGCATCTTACAATGCATTTTACTTAGTGAAAGAAGCCAGTCCACAAAGGCTAAGAGTGGTTTAGATTATAGGACAGTGTCTAAGGTGAGAAATACAGCAGTAATAAAAAGGACCAGTGGCTTATTGAGGAGACTGGAACAGAATGTGAATGAAAACGAGAGGGTTGTTGTTGTTTGTTTGTTTTTGTTTTCAGGGGAGTGGAGCTGTTCTGTATCATGGGGCCTTTGCCACGATATAATGTACCTGTCAAAATCCATAGGATTTTATAGCATGATATATGAGCATTTGGAAATCACCAGTCAGGCAGTCAGGAGATCCTAGGACACAATGCAGAATGCAACCATAGTACCTGACTCTCGCAAGCATGTGATCAGCATCACTGAAGGGGCCTGAGAGAGGTGCCGACACAGTGGCTCTGAAATGAGCAATCTGTCCACCTTGCTTAGAAGAGAAATGGATGAAATGCAGGTTCTAGTTTTTAATTTTTATGTGTGTGTATGGGAGGTACAGGCCATAAAACCAGAAAGCAGAACATGAAGAAGGCAGCAGAGGGAAGAGGGTACTGGAATACACTTGTAATGAAAGCAGAAAGGGGTACTGGGAACAAGAAAGATCAGCAGGAGGAATCATTGGTCCGGGGCCGGGGGTGGGGGTGGGGGGGAGCAGGACAGGAGGCCCAATGATGATGTGCATATGGAAATGTTCGGTGAAAGCTGTTGCTTTGCATGATACTTTGAAAAGCAAACTGTAAACTTTAGAAAGCTCACCTGGGGGCTAGAGATGGTTCAATGACCAAATGGACATATTGCTCTCCCAGAGGACCAGAGTTCATTCCCAAGCACCAACTTTGGGTGGCTCACAAACGCCTGTAACACCACTCCAGGTCATCCATCCTCTCCTGGACTTGGAAGGCACCTGCACTTAACATGTGCAAACCACCCACCCATAATTAAGAATAAAAAATGAATATTAAAGAAAGAGACTAACTGGCAAATGAAATTGTGGTGAGCCCTGTGCCGGAGCCCAGAGAGCTGCTTCCTAGAAGGTCTGGATGGACAGATCCCCTCTGCTAGAGTGATGGATTAGGAGGTAGACTGCCGAAGGGGAGCCTGGTTTCCTGACTGACCTTCAAGTCTATACACTCATTATTTTCTCCTCCAGTGCCGTCTAAGCCAATGATCTCACTCAGTGCAGCTTTCAACCCATGT
Source organism: Peromyscus nudipes (assembly GCA_902168325.1). Taxonomy (NCBI): domain Eukaryota; kingdom Metazoa; phylum Chordata; class Mammalia; order Rodentia; family Cricetidae; genus Peromyscus; species Peromyscus nudipes. The sequence continues at coordinate 12,012 of CABHPH010137198.1, forward strand.
TTGTTGTTGTTGCTTAATCGCCGAAATTTAGTTGGGGTCTTTTTTTCTGTTCTATTTGTCTAATTTTTCCCCCATTTTCTTCAATTCTCATCATGTACATGTTCACCTTACCTTCTGAATGATTAGAGCATGTTTTTAATAGACACTAGCATCTGTGTTTGCTAATTCCATCATCTCTATCACTCTGCCTTGGTTGCCATTCATTGAGTCTTTATTTTTAGTTTATAGATTGCATTTTCTTTAGTCTTCGCATGTAAGGCAATGTTTGCTTAGATGCTAGTCGTTAAGAAGTTTGCATTATTGGAGGTTGTTTCGCTGTATTCCTTTTACATATCTTTGGGTATCATTCTGGGGGGTTGGCTGTTAATTTGCATGCAACTAATTTGATCTGTTTGCAGCTAGCTTTAAATAGCAGCATTTAGGAAGCAGAATAATTCTAAGAGTATACAAACTTAATAACTAAGATTGAAATTAGCAGAGTTAAACACCAGCAGGACTAAGAGAAGGATGAAAAAAGTATACATTTGCAGCTGGAGAACTCAGCAGCTATCTCTCAGCAATCAATGGAATGAGTTAGATGTAACAATCAGAAGAGGGAAAGACTTGAAAACACTGTCGAACCAACTTAGTGTAACTAATATCACAGAGTGCAGAACTCAATACTAGAAAATGGGGATGGCTGAAATCGCTAGCCCAGCCTTCCAAATTAAAATAAAGAAAATGAACATGAATAATCAGAGGAAAGGGATTAATTAATACAAGAGCAGAAATCAATAACGGGAAACTAAGTCAGTTGCTTGGGAAGCTCAGTGAGTGTCTACTTACATTGAGCGCAGAAAAAAATTGAAAAAGGTGCAGAATACTGTTATCAGAAATGAGAGGACATTTCTACAGCTCTTACAGACTTCCCAACATAAACTGGGAATACTGTGAACCATTTTAGATCAGTAAACTTAACTTAGGTAAAATGGAGGGAGTCTTTAAAGACATGGAACTTTCTCAAGAAAACTAGATGCCCTAAGTAGCTCTGTGGCACACATCATACTGCCATGGTGGTTTCTACCCAGCATTAAAGGAGGAAAAGGCCTCTATGAAATCACAATTACCATTATATCCAATCAAGAAAAGCCAGGGTGGGGAGAACTCTTCAAACCGTTTTCCTCACAAGTACACATACATACTATCTGGCTACTTTTCTGTTGCTGGCTAGTAGCCAATTATGCAAAAGCTAAGGACAGGCTCTAACTTACTGGATGGAGTTGGGGCATCAGTGGTGACTGTGTTTCCTGTTAATTTCTTTTACTAGGCCTACAGCACACCTAGTCTAAAAGCCCCACTACAAGTTCAACATTTCTAAGGGCTAGTGTCAAAATAGAAATGCTAAAAAAAAAAATTAAAAAATAAAAAAGTAAAAATAAAATGCTAATCAGTTTAGAACTAAATTTGAATCCTAATCTTATTAAAGCCAAAAACTTGTTATAAAAAAATTAAGACATGCAAGTTAATAGTCAGTCATCTTATAAATGATCAAATTCTTTAATATATTCAAAACTATGCCCATAACCATGTTAAATACAAATGGAATTTATTTACAGAAATAAGCTTTACTTAGCCTCCTGTATCTGTTTTCAAGGTTAAGCCTGAAGCAAATAACTAAAAACAAATAAGTTTTTAAAAATCAGATATTCTTAATAGATACCCCTCAAAACTTTTCAGAGATCTTCTGGATATGGCATTTAAAAATCTTTAATGAGAAAAAGCTTTCTATGGTAGAGAGAAATTCCATTTCCTAGCAGTGACCAAGGTCTCCAAAGAAGATACAGACTTGGATTGTGGTGACAAGAACTACTGGGCAAAACTGTCCAGTACCTCACCTGCTGCCAGCCCTAAACAAACTATGGACAATTTTGGATTGACTGCCCTACCCTGCTTAAGTCAATGTAGGCCAATTTTCTCAAGTTTCTTCTCCACAGGAAAATCTCTCAGACCTTCTGAATCTGACAGCTAAAGGCCTATATTATTCTGTGCAGCAGCTAAAGATGCAATGTTGCCCCATGTGGCAGTTGAAAACTGACCTCTGCACCCAGAGAAAATGCCCCTGGAGTCTAGGGTAACTGTCCACTTAATGGTGGACATTAATCTGCCATTTTAACTGATATAGAGGCCATTTGGAGTATACTTCCTGTTGTAATTTATCCTTCTCAGATCTCTGATGTTTTTGATGGCTAATGTTGGGAGTCCCCACAGGTCAGATGTTTCAATCTACCATAGCTTAGCTGCTCTCCCTAGCCTCGGCACAATATGGAGGACTCCCTCCCTCACCCTAGTGGGGGCTTCCCGCTCTCTACCTAGCCTTATCTGGAGAATGTATCTAGGCCTGGGTGCCTGACTTATCTCAAGGATGACCCTTGACACACTTCTCTGCAAACGCTCTTCCCCTGCTGTCTGCGTGGTAATTAAGTGACATGTTCTAGCTACTTTCATAGGGCCATGCTGCCACGAATCTAGCTATATGATAGGAGCATACCGCATAATGTAAATTAGGGTTTGCCCCAGCTGCCACCCCGATCCTATATGCCCCCTGTACTCTGGAATAAAGTTGAGCTGTCTCACTGAAGTCACATCCCGGACAGCTATTTCCACCATGTTCACAGGCCATCCGAGGCTCTCTGTTGTCACTTCTGCCCCTTTGTCCTTATGGACTGGTGGCCAATGGACTACAGTGAAAAAGGGAACCCCACAGGCCAGCTGTAGCTTTATCAACTTAACAACAGCTTCCTGGTTAATGGATTTCATATATAAAAAGTCAGCACTTGTTTTTCTAGAGCTATTAGGTCTTCTGATGAAAAAGGCAAACGCAGAGACAGGTTTGCCTTCCTAACAGTCTTCACATTAAAGGGTAAACAGTTTTCATCTTTTTTTCCCTCTTTTTTTTTCTTTTTACTTTTTTTTTATTTTATAATTAATTTAATTTTACATATCAGCCACGGATTCCCCCATCTTCCCTCCTCCTACCTCCCAGCCCTCCCCCCAATTCACTCCCCATTCCCACCTCCTCCAAGGCAAGGTCTCCCCTGGGGAGTCAGCTCAGCCTGGTAGATTCAGTTGAGGCAGGTCCAGTCCCCTCCTCCCTGAACCAAGGCTGAGCAAAGTGTCCCAGCATAGGCCCCAGGCTCCAAAAAGCCAGCTCATGCACCAAGGACAGGTCCCGGTTCCACTGTCCGGGGGCCTCCCAAACAGTTCAAGCTCATCAACTGTCTCACTTATCCAGAGGGCCTGGTCCAGTTCTATGGGGGCTCCTCAGCTATTGGTTCACAGCTCATGTGTTTCCGCTAGTTTGGCTATTTGTCCCTGTGCTTTTTTCAATCATGGTCTCGCTATCTCTTGCTCATATAATCACTCCTCTCTCTCGCCTATTGGACTCCTGGAGCTCCACCTGGGATTTGGCTGTGGATCTCTGCATCTGCTTCCATCAGTCACTGGATGAGAGTTCTATCATGATAGTTAGGGTGTTCAGCCATCCAATCACCAGAGTAGGCCAGCTCAGGCACTCTCTCGACCATTGCCAGTAGTCCATAGTGGAGGTATCTTTGTGGATTTCTGGGGACCTCTCTAGCACTCCACCTCCTCACATTCCCAGGAGGTCTTCATTTATCATGATATCTCTTTCCCTGTTCTCCCACTCTGTTCTTGATCCAGCTGGGACCTCCCGCTCCCCTAGGCTCCCTTTCCCCCTGACCCTTGCCCTCCATTACCCGCCCTCATCCCCAGTTTGCTCATGTAGATCTCATCCATTTCTCTGTCACTGGGCGATCCCAAATGTAACTTTTTACTATTCCTTTATTTAAAAGAACTTACTTTGCAATGACTGCTCTCAGTAATCAACCACTTGTGTCTAATGATAAATAATTGGATTTTAAAAAATGTGGTTTATATGTTTAAAAGTCTAAAAATAATTTAAAATATGTAAATGCAAGTTATAAACATTTGGGGGTATGAAAACTTAAGTAAGTTTTAAGGGTCTAAAAGTAATTTAAAATTTAAAAAAAGTTTCAGAATTCCTTGCCCCTCTTTGCTTTTCTTATAATAAGATTTCAAAAGTTCAGAGTTTTAACATTGATCAATGGAGTTCTGATAAACTGGTAAAATACTGACTACTATTATCAGTCACAAGCTAAAGACTTGAGATTTTCTTTACTTGTCTTTCAAGTATAGACTTAAAAGTGCTTCTCATCATGCTAAACATATCTATCTAATCTATATACCCATATAATCTATATATGGGTAGAGAAAAGAATATTCATGCTTTTTAATCCAAAGCCATAGCTTTTGCTATGACTCAAAGGTGTAAGTCTACTCTAGTTGTTTTACAGACACCTTTAGATGCTCTTCCTACAATGTGGATTTCAATACAGATGACAAACAATGGTAATGCTTATGTATCTAAAACTTTTATCTTTTTGTAAACTTAAAGATTCATATAAACTTCAGGAAATTGCAACATGAATCCACCTGCTACAGGTCAAATGAACTCCAGATAAGTTCTCCTATCATGTCAATTGACAACATAAGCTTCCCTGCCTATCCCTGAGGGGGATGTTCCAAATATAAAAATTTTCCTTTAAGTTCCTTAACTTTAACTTCTGTCCCTAGTCTAGATCTGTCTCTGCAGATTTCCACTCAGCTGGTAGACACCATCCAGGAATCAGTTGTGGACTACAAACTGCTCCAAATTGTTATGAGCCATGGACTTGCTAAAAGCCGATGTGAACCAGTCTAGCTGACAAGATTGCTCCCTGTCTCTTCAGCTGGGTCAGCTAACCAGATGCTTCTGATGAATGTCCCATTGCCTAAATCCCCTCCCTGCCTTTAAATAACATTCTAGCCTTCTTAGGCCCTAACAACAACATCCTAATTTCAGCTAAGAAGCAGTTGTAGAAGAGAATATATCACCCCTTATCCTCAACAAAGGCTGGAATGTTTGATCCAAAGGAAACTCCCTGGCAGGGGGGACAAAATGACTGTATATAATGCTTATTGGCATATCAGGCTCTCTCATTGTCAAAAGGTACCTGTTAAAACCAAGGAGATCAAGATCTATCAACAGGTAAATTCATTAGCTAAAATAGTTCTACAATATGATAAGGCATTCAATCTGCTCTATGCAGAATAAAAAGGATGGCTTTAAAAGAATTTATTCTTTCTCTGCTAATCAGTCAGACGTAATCAGAGAGCCCCTAGGCATGATACAAATTTTGTCTCTTGCAAAATAGAAAATGCTATCAGCCCGTACAACAGATAAAAATGACTGTTCCCTATCAAGGATTTGAAAGGGACATATAAGACAAGGGGGGAATAGTGGATGAGCTTAACTCCCTCTTAAGATAAGAAGCCATCATAGCCGGGCGGTGGTGGCACACACCTTTAATCCCAGCACTTGGGAGGCAGAGCCAGGCTGATCTCTGTGAGTTTGAGGCCAGCCTGGGCTACCAAGTGAGTTCCAGGAAAGGCGCAAAGCTACACAGAGAAACCCTGTCTTGAAAAAACCAAAAAAAAAAAAAAAAAAAAAAAAAAAAAAAAAA
>CABHPH010137198.1:17693-32593 GCA_902168325.1 Peromyscus nudipes
AAAAAAAACAAAAAAAAAAAAAAAAAAAAAAAAAAGCCATCTTACTACAAGGTCAAAATAAGTTCATCCCGGTTTTCTGTAAAACTTAGATTTGACCAGGTCTTGATCCATTTTCTGGAATTTGACATGTTCCACACCCTATACTCTGACCTCTACTCTGATAAGATGTTTTGCCAAATAACTTTGAAATGGTCAGTCACGTTCCTATGTAACCAAAATTCCTCTGGAATCCCCAACCCTTGAAAACCTCTTATTCTTAACAGTTTTGAGGGCTATATAAATCCCACTGTCTCCTCTGTTTGCTGCTATTTTTTCAAACCACACTTTAAGGAGATATCTGTCTGACAGAAAATAAAGCTTGTGTAACTTAACCAAAGAATCTGGGTAATCGTCTTTATTCTCTTTGGTGGGATTAACAGTATCCCAAGCTAATGGACAAGAAGACTTAATATTGTCAATATTTCTCAAATTGACCTATAAGTACAATGCCATGTATTACCAACTAAAACATAAGCAGCATCTTAAAACAAACTGAGCAAGTGGATGCCAAGAATATCCAAAACAGACTTTGTAAAAAATGAACAAAATTGGCAGACTTGCTATTTCCAATATCGAGAATTGTTTTAAAACTACAATGACTGAGACCATGATATTTCTTCGGTCTCAAGCCCAGGACAGATCTCAATTAGTACCTATGCCTCCTCCCAGCTCCCCCAGCATCACTCAGCACCTGTGGCTCCTTCCATCTCCCCCAGCATCACTCAGCACCTGTGCTTCCTCTCAGCTCTCCCAGCATCACTCAGCACCTGTGCTTCCTCCCAGCTCTCCCAGCATCACTCAGCACCTGTGCTTCCTCCCAGCATCTCCCAGCATCACTTAGTACCTGTGCCTCCTCCCAGCATTCCTCACCCCGGGCCCCCACCCTAAACCTCTTCCTCTGAGAGACTGGGCTCCCACTTCTGGTCCAGCTTTGACCTGGAAGTGCCACCCCCACTGAGGCTTCGGTAACTGTCACGCCTACAAGGCGGAGCCAAGAGAGGATCCCTGAAGACCTGTGATCCGGATGGGCTGGCTCTCTTGGTTCCTGGATCCTGGACGCTGGAGATAGACCGAGCAGAGTTCTCCAGAGAACACCGCTGGACTGCGCTTCACCTTTCCCAGACCTTGTTACCTATCCCTTCACTTGTAAGTTACCCCACAAAATAAACCTCCCTTTTAACTATGTAGAGTTGCCTTAACATTTAAACCAATACACTTCCCTTTCCCTCAGCTGATCCCTGTAGAACTACCATTTTGGCTACGCCAGTCTTTTGGCCTCTTGGCCCAGGCTGCTCCCATTGGTAGGTGCCTCCTCTTTTGCTTCCCCCCCTCTCCTCTCATGGTCTGGTTTAGTCCGCTCAAGCCTGGACTCTTCCCTCCACTTGCTTTCTCCCTTATACTACAATCAAAATCTTCCCCATGCTTTGGGGTAGGCCTGTCCTTCTCCTTTTCTTTTGTTTTTTTTTTTTTGTTCAGTATTGAGAGTATACAGGCAGACATATTAACTGGAGGGACAGAAGAGAGAGCTAAAAAATAAACACACAGATAATATGCAAAAACAATCAATAATGAAAAGTATGTTTTGAACATATGCTGCCAGAGTAATTGCATAATATGCAAAGGAGGGCATATCTCATAATACATTGCAAAAGTAAGAACAATAGGCTCAAATGCTGTAAATCATAAAATTTTTAAAGAATTTCTAACACCTTTTGCTTAGGCAATAAATAACTAAAATGCAGAAAGAACCTACTGTTTAAAAAAAAATTACTACTTTGGACTGGAATTTAAGTGACTTGCTGTCCAAAGGTCATTTTAATGAGATAAAAGGCCAAGCTTTAGATTGGGAGGAAATCCTTACAAGTGGATTAAAAAAAAGATTACACCACCTAAACAAACATGCACAAAAATTTGGACACCAGCAAGAAAGGTGTCCGAAGTGTGGGCTGGTACAGGAAAAGACGTAGCATCGTTGGTTACTTAGGAATGCAGACTCCAGTCAGAGGGCGATGAGACCACATGTCTAACTGAGTAACTTCAGCTTCCTGAGCCTAAAGTCACAGAAGTGTTTGTGAGGATGAGGAACAACCGGAAAGCTATGCTTTGCTCAAAGGTGTAGCATGAGTCTTAAAAGTTCTTATTTATAAAATCAAACCTGAGGCCAGTTATTGGGGTGAACACTGGAAGGTCAGAGAGACAGAATAAGCCACAGCTATCTCACCTCGCTGAATCCTCAGCTGGTCTTGTTTCCTCAGACTGGATGCCCCGAGCCCTCATCCAGAATGGGTCTCAGCTGAACTGCTGCTAGAAGCCTGAAAGCTTAACCAGCCACATGCTTCTCCAGGCCGCTTCTCCAGGCCAAATGCCTGCTCAGGCCAAATGCCTCTAGTTTCTGGTCCTCACGCTTTATATACCTTTCTGCTTTCTACCACCACTCCCTGGGATTAAAGGTGTGGCTTTCTGGGATTAAAGGTGTGTATCACCGTGCCTGGCCGTTTCCAATGTGGCCTTGAACTCACAGAGATCCAGAGGGATTTCTGTCTCTCGAATGCTAGGATTAAAGGCGTATGCTACCACTGCCTAACCTCTATGTTTAATATTGTGGCTGTCCTGTTCTCTGACCCCAGATAAGTTTATTAAGGTACACAATATTTGGGAACACAATACCACCACACAAAGGTATGAAGGAGTGCAAAACCTGGAGAAAAAACTTTGATGGATTTTTTTTAATAAGATAAGCCACCTTTAGGTGTGTGTTTAGTGAGAAGAGAAAACATAAGATTCCCCAAGGCTGTTAGTGGAAAAGCCAGACACCTGCCACAGTAGTCAGAAGGTAACAAAACTGACCTAAAAACAAAGCCCTAAACACTTGGTTGCAAATTTGTTCAAGAAAGCGTAATTAAAAATATCAGCTAGAAAACATTAAAGTCCTTTGGAAATTAATTCTAATATTGAATGGGTAGGTAGTGCCAACATGTTTTAACTTATGCCAGAGTCACTATTTTGTGAAAAATGAAATTTACTTGTTTTCAAGTAAACTTACTTTATTAGGCTAAATATGCAGGAGGTGACTTTAATAATGAGGATGTATTTTAATTAGCCTATCAATTCTGCATGCAAATGGATGCATGGAAAACACTTCGTTCTCCTGAGTAGCTTAAGCATTCCCTGTCTAATCTTATTTACATTCTTAATTTGCTTTGCAAATTTTTCATTACCCAGATAAAATTCAAGTGGTCACAAACTGAGACTAGAAACACCTGAATTAATGAGGCCTTCCCATATCTCGCTTTTAGACCTTGCACTTCAAGGCTTCTTAAGGAGAAGAGTTGGTTCGATGTTCCCCTGGTACCTGGCAGGCTCTCCAGTTTCCACACTCTGTGTATCTCTCTGTGCCAGGCTGATGCCAATGGCTTCGTCAGCAGAAAACAGCAATTTCACTGTTTTCCCCTTAGAGCTGAACTTACACATTATACACAACACAGAAAAGCATAACAAATGATATTTGAGGAGACTTCTCCAAAGATCATTTAGGTTGCACTGTGTTTAAATATTTACTGATTTCAATAAAATACTGACTCAACTTTCCAGTAATCCTGTATTATTCCCAGCATCCTCATGCCCGTCTCAATTGCCTCGGTAATCTGAGCCCTTTGAATCTCCCCAGCCAGAAGTGCAGACCTCTCACCTGTCCAGGAATGTTCTGGAAGTCTCCTCTACTCCTGAGAGATTTCTTGTCTTGGATCTTCCATAATTCTGTCTTTATTTATTTTACGATTTATCCTCTTGCTGGGGTCACTTGAGAGCAGGATGAAAGTTCAACACTAGTCCAGTGGTTAACTAAATGAAAACTGTAGGCCGTATCCCACATTGAGGAAACTTCTCTTTGAGATAGACAGAGACCAAAGAAGAAAAACACAACCAATCAAAATTCAGAGTTGCTGTAAGTTGTGTCTCTTAGGAACATGACAGCCTGAACATGAGCCGAAGAAGGACAATAGATATGCTTAAGCAGATAGGGGAAAGATCAGGAGGCCTCAACCCTAGACAAAGAACTACAGGCAACTGAAGAATGTTGAGCGTGGAAGAAATAGTCTTTTCCAGGGATGAGCACAGCAATTAGTTATCCCATACCAAATGGTCAGCCCTAAAAATACACATACAAGCAAGATTATATAGACTGAGCAGGTTGTACTTTTATATGTAAAAATATATAATTATGTATAGTATATAATATGTATAATATTTATCATAATTAATATATTATATATAATTAATGACAATAGAGGTCATGAACCAAGGAGGGGTATATGGGAAGGATTAGAGAGGGTAAAGTAAAGAGGGAAAAAGCGTTGTGAATTATATTATAATCTCACAAAATAAAATAAAAACATTTTTAAGCTGCATCTAGTCATCCAAGAACATTTTTGTCAGGTTAATGGAATACACCATGAAAAACACATCCTGAATTTCACAGAGTTTTTGTTGGGCATACTAAGAACTGCCAAAAGTCCCTTGCCCACATTCTGGTACCAGGTTTCTCCCACCTTCAATGATTCAGCTCTGACAGCCCGGCCATCACTAACAGCCAATGTGACATGTTTTCACAGTCACTATGCTTCCCTATGCACTTGCTCCATACCCCCAACCCCCATATGTCTGCCATCATGGCCTGCCTTATTGCTGCCTCCATTCCTACTCAGAGGCAGCCATTTTGCTTCCCCCCTACCCAGTAAATCTCTTATGTGAGGTCTGTCGCATGGTGTGATTTTTTTATGGCATTCCTGGGCTCCCAACTGTAGCTCAGATGGGCTCTCCCAATGTTTGTGCTCCCCTCTGGATCTGAGCCATGCTGGGACCCTTCCAATCCTCTTCACCACCAACCAACTCACCTTTCAGTCCACCGATTGCTCAACCCTCTTTCCATTGCTGGCAGTTGGTAAGTGATCCCTCTCAGATCCCTCTCGGTTTTTTTGCCTTTTGGCTTTACTCAAAAGGTCTGGTACCAGGCACCGAGTCTCTTTGGGCTATTTGCCCCAAGCTCTGTTGAGTGTGGTAACAACACATCAAGTATCCTGGTCTTCTCTTGGTCCCCCCTGAGTCCTGAGGATGCCCTCTACTACAGACTTAGGACCTTCCTCTCTCTCATCCATGGGAATGGCTTTGTCTATGCCTTCTGGCTCTCCCTTGGGATGCCTCTTAAGAACCTCTGACCCCTCCACCTAGTGCCCTACTTACAAGCCTCTAAACTTATCCATCTATGCAGTCAAATCTGGCCTCAGTATCCCTTAGATAATCTCCAAACAGCTGCCTAATGCATCTTAGTTCCCAATATTATTTGGGACCTTGACAACTACTCAGAGTTTTGGAAAATGGAAGAGCTTCCCTACATCCAAGCTTTTTCTTTCCTCTGCTCCAAGTCTTCTTCCTGCTCTTTCTGTTCCCTGAGCTGCCCTTCCCCATATAATCCAGCTATGTTGGCTACCTGACCCTTTTGTCTACCCTTTACTCTCCTGGTCTCCTGGCTCTCCCCTCTCCTCACATGGCCTGACTCAGGGTTATATTCACTTTGGATTCTCCCACATGTCTGTGCCTCTGGCTATGCTTTCCCTTTTATCTACAATAAACCTCCTCCACCACACCTAGAAGTAGTTATGTCCTTTTTTATTCCTTTTATTCATTCATCTGTTGCTGAAACCTGGGATTAGCACATAAAAGTTCCCTTCCAAAGAACACAACCTTTCCAAACCAAGCTACTGGTCTGACTCTCCTGGATATGTATGAGTCGTTTGTGTTTTCTGGCTTCTGCCATCCATCAAATTTGACTCTAAATTCTAGAGTCTGCCTTCTCAGCTACTCCTCCCTGTCTGGGCTCTAACCATTCCTCTTCTTGTCTATGCCATAAGTATCACTCTGGATCCTAGAGCCTTCTATACCCGCCTAAGGAAACCACCTGGGCATCTCTGGCCCCTGGCCTGCTACAGCCGCCTGGGTATCTCTACTACAGACACTTACCAAGTCCCTCTCCCTTTCTCTCTAGCTTTCTCTTGCCTCCCCCTAGGAAATGCAATCCCACCTGCAGTCCCACTATGTAGCTAGAAGTTTTCCAGTGTCCCACCTGGTCCCGTGGCTGCTCGGTCCTAAGTAAACACACAGAAGCTTATATTAATTACAAACTGTATGGCCTATGGCTCAGGTTCATTATTAACTAGCTCGTATAACTTAACTCAACCCATTTCTATTAATCTATGTTTTGCCACGTGGCTTCATGGCATTACCTGTTCTCTCACATCTTCCTTCTCCTGGTCGTGGCTCAAAGCTTCAGCCTGACTCCACCCTTCTTCATCTCTGTCTTCAGTTTGAATGTACCGCCTAACCTTATTCTGCCTCATTATTGGCCAAACAGCCTTATTTATCAACCAGTGAGAGGAAACCATATTCACAGCGTACAGAAAGTCATCCCACAGCACTACTATGCTATCTCTGAGCTCCCTCCTAAAGTTTCCTCTCCCTTCCCGGAGCTACCTGCTCTGTCTCTTGTCTTAAGCCCTCCCAGGCCTCTCCTCCCTCAGGCTGACATCCTCCCAAGGCTCCTCTAAACCCGGGGCCCCTCTGGGCTACAATGTGCTCTTTCTTACTCCCTCCTGGAGCTTATAGAAATTCCCTTCAGCAGAGTTTCATTCTATGACCCTCTCTCTCTCTCCTCCTTCAACTACAAACAGCTTGGGCTCACTATAGATCAATGACCAAGAATTGGCTCACTTGATTTCCAAATTCTCACGAATCATAACGACTGCCACTGAAAAAATAAATGATCTCAAAATTTCTAATATCTAACCTGCTCTGCTCTGCTCTGCACTTCCTTTGCTTCCCATTCTTACAAATCTTTTATCTCTACAATTTCTCTGTGTTCTGCTCTCAAAAAGATCTCTCAAGACTATGATGTAAACTCTGTCTCAGGATTTGTAAGTTCATTGGGTATGGTTAAAAAAATCTATAAAGTCTGTAATAAAATTTGGCTTTAAATTTATAACTAAAGACTTATAATTTAAAAAATCTATATGGTGGGTGTATTTTTTTTTTTACTCTCTTGGGGCCCATCACCCAGCTCCCAAATAAATACATAGAGACTTATTCTTATTTATGAATGCCCTGCCTTAGCTTGACTTTTTTCTAGCCAGCTTTTATTACTTAAATTAACTTGTTTCTCTTCTTCTATGTTTTGCCTCTGGGCTTTTTACCTTTCCTAGTTCTATATGTCTTTCTTCCCTTCTTACTCCATAGCTGGCTGTGTGGCTAGGTGGCTGGCTCCTGGTGTCCTCCTCTCCTCCTCCTTTCCTCATCCCTCCCTCTTCTTCCCTAGATTTCTCCTCCTATTTATTCTCTCTGCCTGGAAGCACCACCTATTTCTCTCTCCTGCCTAGCTATTGGCTGTTCAGCTCTTTATTAGACCAATCAGGTGTTTTAGACAGGCAAAGTAAGACAGAATTAAACAAATGCAACATAAAAGAATGCAACATATCTTTGCATCATTAAACAAATACTCCACAGCATAAACAAATGTAACACATCTTAAACTAATATTCCACAACATGTCGGTAGTCTTAATTTGCTACAACATACTATATATGAGATTCAGCTCTTGTTTAGAATATATTGTGTATGTAACTTAAATTCATTTCTTATTTAGGAAAATAGATGTTTTTAAATAGCAACCATGCGGCTCTTCTCCATCTTGGCTAATGACCTCATCAAAAATGGAAGTAACTACATGACTGGCAGCCATCTTTACTAAGGTTAAAGGGTGCACACCCTATGACTTAAGCATCTTATTATGACCACATAGTTTAAACCAACTAAGGCAACACCTATGTAACTTTTCAGTGCTACTGAGCCCTCCACTTCTCCTTTTAGACTAAGGAAACAGCAAGAGATCTCCAAAATATTTTGGATTGATATGGATTTTTGTATAATAAAAAATTCCTAAGGTTATAAAGGTATACTCAGGTTAACAGAACCTAATTTAGGGATGTATGTCTAACTACTTATGTCTTTGGTAACTGCTCAACACCAGGCTTCTAGGTATATTTGATAAATAAGATTTATAAATTCTTAAAGTCTACTCAGGTTCACAGTAATATTTGTCTAGCTTCTTTGTCTTTGCTCATTTCATAAGCTTTAGCTATTTTGATAAATTAAGTGCTGTGGGATGTTCTGTATGACAAATATGTTAATAAATAAAGCACTGATTGGCCGGTAGCCAGACAGGAAGTATAGGTGGGACTAACAGAGAGGAGAATTGAGGAAACAGGAAGGTGGAGCAAGAGACACTGCCAGCCGCCGCCATGACAAGCAGCATGTGAAGACACCGGTAAGCCACGAGCCACGTGGCAAGGTATAGATTTATAGAAATGGGTTAATTTAAGATGTAAGAACAGTTAGCAAGAAGCCTGCCACAGCCATACAGTTTATAAGTAATATAAGCGTCTGAGTGATTATTTTTTACGTGGGGTTGTGGAACTGCGGGGCTTGGTGGGACCTGAAGAGAAGCTCTCCAGCAACAATTAAATTAAAAAAAAACCCTGATATTCTATAATGGTGCACTAAAGAATTAGAAAAGTTCCCAGTCTCTCTATGGACTGTATTTATGGTTTAAAGTTTTATTTTGATGCTAAAGGTAATTCAATTAAAACTCAAACTCAAATTTTTAAAGCTCAAACTTAACAGGAATAAAGCTGTAAAATCCTAGTCTTATGAAAGCTATCAATTTAAACTATTAAAGACAATTAAGACTGCTAGGCAGTGGTGGTGCACGCCTTTAATCCCAGCACTCAGGAGGCAGGGGCAGGCAGATCTCTGTGAGTTTGAGAACAGCCTGGGCTACAGAATGAGTTCCAGGATGGGCTCCAAAGCTACACAGAGAAACCCTGTCTCAAAAAAAAAAAAAAAGATAATTAAGACATTCAAGTTATGTATTTTCAAGGTTAAGGCTAAATTCAGGTATACTTAATAGATGATACTCAAACTCTTCAGAGATCTACTGAATAAGGCATTCAAAATGTTTAATGAGAAAGATTCCTATAATAGATATGCCAGCTCCTACCAGGAAGCCTAAGGTCTCCAAAGAAGATAGATGGGACATGAGGACTCCACCTGAACTGTGGTAACACTAACCACTGGGAAAAACTGCCCCATACCTTGCCTGCTGCCAGGGCTCTGCCTGCTGCCCAAGCTATGGACACTTATGGGTTGACTGCCCTACTCTATCTGCTCAAAGTAGGTCATTCCTATATCTAAATAGGTATAGATAGGTAGAGAGAGAGAGAGAGACAGAGAGAGAGAGAGAGATGATCTAGATAGAAATAGATAGATAGGTATAGATAGATAGATAGATAGATAGATAGATAGATAGATAGATAGATATACATGCATGTGGTCAGCCCTAAAGCCATATACATACAAACTGTATTTTAAACACTGTAATTTAAACAAGATCTTGCTATGTTGTGCCCAGATTTCGGGGACCCCCAAAAGACCACTATGGAGATCAAGTCCCATATGTAAAACCAAAGAGCCTTTAATTTTCAAGCTCCAAGCTTGGTCTCTCTGTCTGATGCAGCAGTGAGAGCAGAGAGCCCTGAGCCCAGGCAGGGTAGAGTTTTTATCATAGCAGAGGTTGGGGTGAGGGGATTTCCAGGGTCCAGGACCCCGATTGCCTGACATTTGTCTAGGGGTATAGGGAATATTTAGAATATCAGGTATTTCCCCCTAGATGTAGGCCCTCCCTGAGTGGGGTCAGCTTATGGTTTTTCCTGGGTCTGGGTGTAGCCTGTCACAGGAGCTGTGTCTGGGCCTATAAGCCTGTCATGGCAGCTGTGTGGTCAAGCTGTTTGCCCCCCCCCCCAACAGCTACACTTACAGGAATTTAGATATACAGTGTGGCTTTCCCTCTTCTAGATGGGCTCTTGCCAGTCTCAACTGTTTCATTTAGTGCCTTTTCCCACAGTTTTGGTAGGTGGACATAATATCATGACTCATGAACACTAGCAGCGTCCCCTTTCCTAAGTTCTTTTCAGGCTCTGGGCACTTGTAAAGAAAGTCCTGTGGCCCCCTTCCCTAGCTTAGTCCATCACATATGCCTTTGTGACAGCCTCTTCTCGCTGTGGCTTAGGGTCTGCAGTAGAAATAGAACCCTTGTACCTGCTGATACCGAAAGGTCTCCTGGCCTTGTTCTAGATGAGCTCTTTCATGCCAATGCTATTTAGAAGAAATGAAAACTTGTGTCTTTAAGTGTCTACCTGATATGCAGATGCCATTCCAGTGCAGCGGATGTGCTCTGCTGTACCTGTGAATTAGTTAGATTAGTTTTCTTTCCAATAATCACAAAGAACAGTTTCTAGTATCTAAACTTAGAAGTGATTGCAGAGCAGTGTGTAGCTATCTTCAACAATCTAACTCAGTGAGCACTTTAAAGCATCTACTATGCGCCATCCTTTATGTAATGTGCAAGGGAGGCTTCTGGGGTGAAGGAAGAGGTGTGCTACCCACTGAGAGGCTCAGGTGGGAAACAGCTCCTCTAACTAAAAGTAACTGTTCAGACTGTCATGGAACAGGAGGATGAAGGTGCCCCTATAGGCAGAGACCTGGGAGGCTCCATGGGGAACATCATCAGCAAGGCCCTGAAGGGTAGGCAGGGTTTTGATCATCCAGGAAGGAAGTGGACCGACAGAGGCTTAGTAATGGGAAGCTGTTGGTGTCTTTAGGGAATGGGAGGGACAGGAAGATGCAATTATAGATCGGGAAGAGACTTCATTTCTATAGCCAGCCAGAGAGTATAAGGCACAGGCTCAAAAGACTACAATCCTCCCCACAGCAGTGGATTCTCCATGCTCTTGCTAGGTCCAGTCTTCCCATCAGTGAAGGTTGCATCAGAACAGCCTCCACTGGGGGGTTCTCAGGCTGAGAAGGTCTGTGCGGCACTCTCAAATTGTTTGACGAAACAGCAGCTGCAAAAACCAAATAAGCATGCATCTTCACACTGTGGGGAGCTCAAAACAGCTTGACCACACAGCCACCATGACAGGCTTAGAGGTCCAGACACAGCTTCTATGACAGGCTTACTGGCAGACCACACCCAGGGAGGGCCTACATCTAAGGAAAAATACCTGACATTCCAAACATTCTCTATACCCCTAGACAA
Organism: Peromyscus nudipes; assembly: GCA_902168325.1. NCBI lineage: Eukaryota > Metazoa > Chordata > Mammalia > Rodentia > Cricetidae > Peromyscus > Peromyscus nudipes. Next base: position 28,933 of record CABHPH010137198.1, read on the forward strand.
ATGTCAGCCAATCTGGGTCCTGAACCCTGGAAACCCTCCCACCCCAACCTCTGTTATGATAAGAACCCCACCCTGCCTGGGTTCTGGGCTCTCTGCTCTCACTGCTGCATCAGACAGAGAGACCAAGCTCGGAGCTTGAAAAATAAAGGCTCTTTGCTTTTATATATGGGATTTGGTCTCTGCGATGGTCTTTTGGGGGTCCCCGTGATCTGGGCATAACACACATTTGTGGGGAAGAATATACTGGTGCTCAGATGTCAGATCTGGAGAAAGAATATGGAGGTGTTTAGACTTCAGATCTGGGAGAGGAAAATAGAGTTGTTCAGATGTTAAATATGAGGAGAAAGTATACAGTTGTTCAGATGTCAGACCTGGGAGATACTGGGCAGTTTCATTATGTTTTCTACTTACTCTTAATTTTAATGAATGGCTTTCAGGTTTCAGTATTTAGAGTGACTCCGATAAATAGTTTATGTCACCTTAAAAGGTCTGTAATCCTATCACTTGAGAGAATCAGGCAGGAGGACTGTGTTCAAAACTAGCCTGGGCTACAGTAGCAAGACCCTATCTCAACAAATTAAACAGAAGAAACAAAAACCTAGTTTGTTTCTATGCCTATTGTTGGTTTTAATGCAGCGCTTTTACTCTGAGAGGAGAGTCATGAGGCATGGCAAAACCCATTATCAGAGCAGAGTTTTATTAGGAGAAGGGAGGGACAGAACAGAGCGTGACCAGGTCTATGGAAGATATGTGCACAGAAGAAGGGGTGGGGGAGGAGAAGAAGAAAAAGAAGGGGCAGGGGTCTGTGTCCTGTTTCTTATGGATTCCCCTGCACACACACATATGGGCTTATGGATTTTGTGATCAGTTGGGTGCAAATATACAATTATGCAGCACATGGATTACGTAGGACATAAGACCCCTTACTTGGCTACTGAACTGTGCATGTGCGGTCATATAGCTGGGGGAGTGGCCAGGAATTCCAACACCTATGCTATTATCAAGAATATTTCAGGGGCTGGAGAGATGGCTCAGAGGTTAAGAGCACTGGCTGTTCTTCCAGAGGTCCAGAGTTCAATTCCCAGCAACCACACGGTGGCTCACAACCATCCATAATGAGATCTGATGCCCTCTTCTGGCCTGCAGAACACGGTATACATAATAAAAAAGAAATATTTCAAGGATTCAAAACAAAGAGAAGTACAATAAACCCTTGTCCCCAGCACCAATAGTCTCTAATTTGACATCGTTTGCCACAGTATCTGATTTTAAAAACTCAATCTGATACTTTGCCATTTGTTTATTCTTTATCTTATTTTTTATTAGCATAGATCAATTCTACTTCTTGAGTTTATAAGTCCTCACAATAACAACTGTGAATTAAAAAAAAATCAAGTTATAAACAAATTGGTATGTGACCCCTGTTTGAGGATTCTAGGTCCAGGGCTGTCACACTCACAGCAAATACCTCTAGCTAAGGATTCCCAGCCATCACCCTGAATTGTCAGACCTCAGACAAGACACTGAAGTCACCAAAGCCTTGGTTTCTGCATCCTTCTAATCACTGCAATAAGACCAGCCAGGCATCTCAGGACAGTTGGGAAGGTCAAGGAGAGAATCCATGTGTAAAACACATAAAGTGGGAGCTACAGAGATGGAGGGTCCTGAACTGCCATGATTGTCATTACCGGGCTATGGTTGTGATGGATTTTTAGCTCCCTTGTTTCTGCGTGCTGTTCCCCTTTCTGCCCAGCAGCCAGGATCAGCATTTGAGACTCAGAACATCCTCCCCATGGCTCTGTTGATGCCACAGTCTCCAATGAGGACTGAATTATGACTCCTCTGCTTGCTGCATGGAAAATGCTCTATTCCTGCTCTGCTGATGTATTGTAACAGCCCCTCAAATTACACCAGGAAGCAGGGAGCCGATTGTTAATATTTAGATCAGGTGTCTAGGACCTCAGTGGTGTGATAATTCGCTTTAAATTTTTTAAAATATGCAAATGTGGTGTGAAGGTGCTGCTGTGCCTCCAGTCCCTGCTGGCTGCAACCCGGTCTTGTCAGAATTTATTGTTTTTAAACATATGAAGCATTTTACAGTGTGACCATAAGTCACCCATAAACATGGCGTGATTGATGTGCACATGGTCAGAATGCCTCCAGAATCATCAGTTAATATTCTGGTCTTCTCCTTGTTCTTATAAAACTTTGAACAGGGTGTAGGGAGGACTCTGCATTTGAAACAGGGTGTTTCAGGGTATTTAGGCAAACACATGAGGTCATGTGAATTTCATGTTTGTGAATGTGACTACTCGCACATCTGAAACAGTAAACAGAAGAAATTAAGGGTGACTGAGCCCGCACAAGCTTATACAGCTGCTGTGCTCTGAGAAGGTACAGGTCCGAAGACAAGCGGACAACACAACCGGTGAGTGAAATGCCTGTGGATCAGCTCCGTGTACTTTCCCGTTCACAGTTAAATTTCTAACTGTCTTTTTAAAAGTCACTTTGTTTTTATAATACTGTGACGGCTATTCTTGGCTGTCAACTTGACTATATCTGGAAGGAACTACCATCCAGAAATCGAGGGCACACTTGGGATCCAGACCTTGAGGCAAGAAGAGGCTGGATGACACACACCTTTAATCCAGACCTTGAGGCTAGAAAGAATGCCTTTAATCAGGAGGTAATCAGGAGGTGTGTTCCTTCTTTGCCCTTGCCCTAGCCTTGCCAGCACATTCATATCCTTCATTGGAATTGAAGCCTACTTCTTCGGGATTCCAGCATATATAGAAAACTAGCTGAGACACCCAGCCTCATGGGACTGAGCAACTCTAGATTCTTGGACTTTCCATTCACAGCTACCCATTGCTGGATTAGCTGGATTGCAGCCTATAAGTCATTCCAATAAATTCATATAGATAATATATATTTTATTATATACATACATATATATATACATAGAGAGAGAGAGAGAGAGAGAGAGAGAGAGAGAGAGAGAATTAGAATTCCATAAGTTCTATGACTCTAGAGAACCCTGACTAATCCAAATACTTTTCCATTTGCAGGGAAATCGAGAAGCTAGGACAAAGAAATTCCACATCCCTCACTCACCTCCAGTTTGTCCCGTGGTGTACACCCTCGGGGGTTAACACATCTGTTATGGTGACAAGATCAGCAGTGACGGCCTTGGCAGCTGAGATCACTATTCTCTTATGTCCTTGGTGTTCACCTACCATCCTGTTTCTGTTCCAAGATCCCACTGTGAGTCCCACATTAGATTCCTGTTTCCCTAGATATTTCTCGATTGTGGTGGTTTCTCAGATTTGCTCTTGATGACCTTGACAGTTTTGAGGTCTTCACATCTTATTGGCATCATTTGTCAGTCTTCCCACTCATATTTGTTGTTGTTGTTGTGTAACAGGACCCCAGATCTTAGTAGGCTCCTAGACTTTAGCAAAACTGACTCCATGATGGAAGTACCATTCAGGCTATAAAACTCAGCACCTAGGCAGCACCACCTACTAAAACTACCCTGGCCAGCAGGGTCTTTAACAGGGACCTGAAGCGAAGGCCGGCGAATGAGAGGGACAAGAGACATAAAGAATGAGAGCAAGACAGGATGTCTGATCAAGCTCCAAAATTTTATTTCCCTCTTAAG
>CABHPH010137198.1:32693-46526 GCA_902168325.1 Peromyscus nudipes
GGTGGGGTGGGGGGTGGGGGGGAGTGCAAACAGGGAGGGGATTTTCTTAATCATGGGTTGTTCAGCCCACAGGGGATGTTGCTTAACTGCCTAATCGCAGTGCGGTCACATGATTTCTGAGAAGAGGTTCTGGTATTTCTGAGAAGAGGTTCTCATGCTATGGAGACTTAAGCAAGGCCCAGATCTAGAAAAAGAGGAGAGAAGCCCAAATATGGCAGCATATGTGTCAAGGGTCACTTAGGCTTATGGCTCCCATCAAAAATGTAAACAAAGATCTAACCCATCAAAGTCCATAGTTCTGGGACGTCATTAAAAACCTTGCTTTTTGGCTTCTGTAGTTCTGCTTCTGTTTAACTAACTGTTCTTGTTAACTGGAGTATGTCAACCCAGGATATGGTGTGTGTATGTCTGTGTTTGTGTTTGTGTGTGTGTGTGTGTGTGTGTGTGTGTGTGTGTGTGTGTGAAAGGCTCAGGGCTACACTGGGATCTTAAACACCCAGTGCAATAGCCAGCCAGCTAATAAAGACTTCCTATTGGCTAAAACCCATGTCCAAGCAGTCTTCTCTGGTGGATACTCCACAACATTTCTTGTTTTGTTTTGTTGAAACAGGATCTCCAGGATCTCACTATGTAGTCCTCTGGCCTGGAACATAAGGAACTCTGACCCAAGCCTCCCAAGCTCAGAGATTACCAGTGGACATTGTGCTTTATCAATTCCAACCCCTCTTAGAAAACTGGGAGCCCCAGTGTCCCGAGACACTTCAGGTGGCCTTTGCAGAGATGCATATTCTAATGTCAAAAGCAACAGTAATTGGCTAGTAGTTCTTTTTACAAATGTGCTTGTGTTGAATAATAGATTAAGGCATTTCTATACAAAACTGCTTTCTAGTAATTAGATATTTGGAGATGTGTTATATAACCCTGATTTTCAATTTACTTAAAATTACAGTTTACTACAATTATAAACATAATCTGTTTATACTGGATTAATCTGGTGGCTATTATGCAATATGGGTACAATTACCATCACCCTGTATTCACTCACATCTTCCTCACCCTGTCCAAATATACCAACTGCCAAAAATCTATAGTGTGTGTGTGTGTGTGTGTGTGTGTGTGTGTGTGCACGGGGGGGGGGGGGGAGTCCTTAGAGGGGCCAGAGGACAGAAGGCATCCCACCCTCCTGTCTTCTTGCTTCCATGTCACTGAAATTCCAGACCCCAAAGCTAGTACCAGGCTGTTGTCCCTGAATGGAGCTCTCAGTTCTTCACAGTCCAGTGAACTCTTTCTGTCAATTGTTTAAAATGACTTACTGAGCTGTTTCTCTGTTACAAGTTCTTTGTGAATGGGTCAAACACTTGTCTCTGTCTTCATGGATAAACCTGGACAAGGAGAGAGACTCAGAGTAAATCAATTGGTAGAGACTTAGCACAAGATAGCTATTCCCTAAGCTGGGGAGAGTCCCTTAGTGTGCTCTGATTCCATTTTCATCCTTGTGTTAGCACTCCACAGCTGTTACAAATGCCTGACAGGCTCGATGTAAGAAGAGGAAAAACTCATTTTCACTCATGGTTCTGGAGGTCACAGGGCATGGTCTGTTGTGCCCACAGCTTTGAGGCCTGTAGCTGGGGCAGACTGTCTTGGTATGAAGGAACATTAAGCTGAGTAAAACTTCTGCCCATTTTCTAGTAGAGTACAAAATGAAAGGAACTAGGACAAAGAACTCCCACACCCCTCACTCGCCTGCAGTTTTTTTTTTCCTGTCGGGGAAAGCATCCAGACGGCTCCTCCAAGGGCGTGCCCTAGCAACTCAAAGGCCTCCCATCAGGCTGCACTCAGAGTTCCCACCATCTTCCAATAAAGACCAAGTCTTTCACGTGGGGAACATGGAGACATTCAAGATCGAAACTGCCTGTCTCCGCTGCTATTTCTCTGGCCCTCACCTGTCACCCACGTGCTTGCCTTTCTCAGCTCCCCACCATTGACTCCCCTCAGCCTGCCCTGCCATGGCCAACCCCTCCAGACCATCAGGAGGGTCCACTTGACTCCACTGATCCTTCTCAGCTTTGGCTGCACCACAGTTGTGAACCAGGCAACCTGCTGTGGGATGGCATGAGGGGTTACCCAAGAAGAACAGAGCAGTTGAAGACAGGAATGGATGATTCGCCAAAGACAGAGGAAGACTGGAAAGCTTATAGAGAATCAGTGAGTTGAGGGAAAAGTCATAGTGTTTTAAGGTGTGTAGAGTGGGAACCCTTGGGCAGTCACAAAATGGGGGAGACATGGGAAGTAGTGGAATGCATATTGGTCCGAGTTTCCCGTATCTGAAGATTAAGGAGATACAGGGGTAAAAGAAATCAGAGATTATGAAATCACCATTTCAAAATGATCGAGGGATGAATTATTCGAGACAAAGTAACAGTCCTGAACACGGGTGGCCCCTGCAAATGTTCTTAGGAATGTGTGGAGCAAACCTGGTAGAACAGGAGGAAAAGAACAAATTCACAGCCTCAGAAACCCCAGCACTGACTTCTAGTAATTATCAAGGAAATAGGGAATTTGATCTTTATTGTATTCTGAGAGCCAATTCAGCTGTCCTTTGGTTGGTGTAAGCATATCTTTTACCATTCAAATAATGTTTTTAGACTGGGTCTCCGGCAGCTCAGGATGACCTTGAACTCCCTGTGTAGCCAAGGATGAACTTGAATTCTTGAACCTTCTGCCTCTACTTCCTGAGTGCTGGGAGTTACAAGCCTGTGCCACGACTCCCAGCTAACCTCCTGCTTTTTAGCCATGGTGTGTCTTTATCCTTAGATTGGATTCCTTGTAGGCAGCACATACTTGAGTCCATTATCAACCAAGCTGGGAAATTTTAAAGAGGCAACATAGGCAAAACCCATGCTCTTTTAAAGCACACAGGCTATTAACCCAAATCAGCCAAATTCTAAGATACAAAAATGTCTGAATAAATTTAAAGGGATTTGGTTAGTGATCAATAGGTTACCTGGGTGTGATAGAATTACATTAGAAACATATCACAGAAAGATATCAGGTAGACCTCCAGGTATTTGCCAACAAATAACATAATTCCAAATAACCTACAGGCTAAAGAATAAATGAAAAGGAAATAAGTATTTTTAACAGAACAAAACCATGCTAATACGTCTGAAAATACAACACAGAACAATTTTTGAGATGCAACAGACTGCAAAGACCAAAGGAAATGTATAGCCCCAAATTCCTATTTGAGAAAAGAGAAAAGATTGCAAATCCACAACCTCAGCCTCTGACTTAGGAAACATTTAAAAGTCCAGTAAATCAGACCCATAGGAAGGAGAAAGAAGAAGCAAGGAATATTAGAGCAGACATATGGGAAACACCAGCAGGAAATCTCACATTAAAAAAAAAATCAATGAAGCAAAAGCTGATTCTTGGAGGAAATCAATACCATTGATAAGCCTCCAGCCAGGATGCCTAACAAAAAGAACACAGTCAGAAACAGCTGATAATGGCATTGAGATAGATAGTACCACAAGGGGATGCAGCTACATCTGTGATGATCGGAGGATATTACGAGCAGTTTTGTGCCAGAAAAGTCAACAACTTGGGTAAGACAGATGTTTCTTGAAAGATGAAAACTCTAACAAAGCTCAGTCAAAACTAAATCAAATTTGTAGTCCTGATGGTCTCAATTGGGCCTACACACTCATGTACCAAGGCATAGAGAATAATGCCCTTTAAGTATGCAGAATTCATTGCAACTAAACAACACATCAGCAGAGGCATTTCTTTTTTTTTTAATTTATTTTATTTTATTTTACAATATAATTCAACTTTACATATCAGCCATAGATTCCCCCGTTCTCCCTCCTCCCGTCTCGCCCCCCTCCCCCTGGCCCACCCCCCATTTCCATCTTCTCCAGGGCAAAGACTCCCCCGAGGGTTGAGATCAACCTGGTGGACTCAGCCCAGGCAGGTCTAGTCCCCTCCTCCCCGGCTGAGCCAAGGGTCTCTACTAAGCCCCAGGTTTCAAACAGCCAATTCATGCACTGAGCACAGGACCCGGTCCAACTGCCTGGATGCCTCCTAAACAGATCAAGCCAATCAACTGCCTCACCCATTCAGAGGGCCTGCAACTAAACAACACATCAGCAGAGGCATTTCTAAGTCTAGGTGGAGTGAGTTAGTTGGCACCTGTAATTCCAGTGTTTTGGAGGCAGTGGCAGGAGGATTGCTCTTAGTTTGAGGCCAGCCTGCTCTACATAGTGAGTCTCAGGCCATCTAGAGATATAAAGGACGACTATTTCTAAAAAACAAAGAATCTGAGTATTAAATTCCTCTTCTCTTAAAATCCACCAACAACCCCTTTCTGGTTCCCTAGCTATACTACAGAGGCTACAGGGACTCCAGAGCTAAAGCTCTGATGCCAGGATCTACAGGAGTGAGAACATGAGGCTTTGGTTTTTCAGGGTCTGGGTGACTTTACTCACAATAGTTCCCAGTTCTACCGATTTACTTGCAAATTTTATTTTTCTTTACTGCTCAATATCTCATTGTGTAAATACAGCACACTTCCATTGTTCGTCCATCTGTTGATTGACATCTAGGCTGTTTCTATTTCCTGGCCATTGAAGATAGCAGCAGTGAACACGAGTGAGCAAGTATCTCTGTAGTAGGATATAGCGTACTTTGGTATGTATGTGCCCAAGAGAGCTAGAGCTGCATGATGCGGTGCCTCTCTATCTAACTTTTTGAGAAGTCTCCACGACGATTTCCACAGTGGCTACATCAGTTTGCACTCCTATCAGGAGTGAACAGTGTTCTCCTTTCCCCACATCTACTCTAGCATTTCTTGTTATTTGGTTTCTAAGTTATTTTTATTATTTCTTTTTATTTTGTGGGATTATAACAGTGGTTCTCAACCTTCCTAGTGCTGCGATCCTTTAATACAGTCCCTCATGTTGTGGTGAACCCCAACTATAAAATTATTTTTGTGGCTACTTCATAACTGTAATTTTGCTGCTGCTATGAGTTGTAATGTAAATCTCTGTGTTTTCCCATGGTCTTAGACAACCCCTGTGAAAGGGTCATCTGACCTCCCCAAAGGGTCGAGATTCACAGGTTGAGAACCACTGGATTAGAATATAACTACATCATTTCCCCTTTTCCTTTCCTCCCTTCAAACTGTTTCATATACCTCTCCTTGCTCTTTTTCAAATTCATGGCCTCTCTTTTCATTAATTGCTGTTACATACATAAATGTATATGTATATACATACAAGTTCCTAAACACAACCTGCTCAGTCCATATAGTGTTACTTGTATGTATGTTTTCAGGGCTATTTGGCATCTCAGCATTTCTTAATTGCCAAAAGTCCTTTGTGTAGAGTGAGGCCTCCCGAGCTTTCCCCCATCCACTTTGCCATGTCTGTTGCTGTCTTGGTTCACTTCGTGTTTAGGCAGACATGTTGGTGAGACTTTATGAGTATAGCTTCTGTTATCACTAGGAGACACAATCTCACAGCAAACTCCCTGGTCCTCAGGATCTTACACTCTTTCTACCCCCTCTTCCACAATGTTCCCTGAGGTCTGGGAGTGTTTTGTAAGTGTATCCGTCGGGACTGGGCTCCACAACTCACATTTTGATTGGTTGGGTTTTCTGTAACGGTCTTTGTCTGTTGCAAAGAGAGATTTCCTCAATGAAGGGTAAGGACTACACTTATCTGTAGATATAAGGACATATATTTAGAAAGTAGTTAGGGATTAACTGGTTTAATAAAATTGTGGTTGTAGGTTCTCCTCCAAGACCCAAGACTAGCCCTGGATAGTTGGCAAGGTTTCCAGTACCAGATGTTATTTCCATCTTGTTGAAAGGATCTTAAGTCTAACTAGGCAACTGTTGGTTAGTACCAAGGTATGCATGACACTAATACATCCTTAGGTTTATCATGCCACGCTGTTCATTGTTGTGGTTCCTAGGAGACATAGTTGGGGGGACTGTTGGTTGCTTCCTTCCGTTGGAAGCTAGCATGGTACCTCCTGGAACCATGAAACCTAGTTCTCAGGGAGGAAGCTTTCAGGTCAGTTACAGCTTAGGGGCCTCTGAAGTGCATGGTATCTTCAAGCAATATGAACTTACCTTTCCTATATGGGGACAATTAAGGACAATAGCAATAACCTCTAATGTTTTCAGAGTCTCTTGAACAGCCCTGACTAACAACTCTAAAGAGGGCTTCTCATGCCTGATATTGGGGTTTTTGTTACATGGTCTTTGACTCTTGGAGGGAGCATTGTTAGCCTAGATGAGAAATGTAGCATGAACCTTAAAGAGTCTTATTAATAAAATCAAACCCGGGGCCAGTTATTGGGGTGAATACTGGAAGGTCAGAGAGACAGAATAAGCCACAGCTACCTCACCTCGCCAGATCCTCAGCTGGTCTTGTTTCCTCAGACTGGAGGCCTCTGAGTCCTCATCCAGAATGGGTCTCAGCTGAACTGCTGCTAGAAGCCTTAAAGCTTAACCAGCCAAATGCTTAACCAGGCCAAATGCCTCTAGTTTCTGGTCCTCACGCCTTATATACCTTTTTGCTTTCTACCACCACTCCCTGGGATTAAAGGCTCGCTTTTCTGGGATTAAAGGTGTGTGTCACCATGCCTGGCTATTTCCAATGTGGCCTTGAACTCACAGAGATCCAGAGGGATTTCTGTCTCTGGAATGCTAGGATTAAAGGCGTGTGCTACCACTGCCTAACCTCTGTTTAATATTGTGGCTGTTCTGTCTCTGACCCCAGATAAGTTTATTAAGGTACACAATATTTTGAGGAACACAATACCACCACAGAGAAATTTTCATTTAAATTATGTGTACAGAGACTTATGTGTTTTCTTGATGACAGCCATTCTGACTGGGGCAAGATGAAATCTCAAAGTAGTTTCAATTTTCATTTTTCTGATAGATAAGGACATTATAGAGTTTTCAAAGTATTTCTTAGCAACTTGTATTTCTTCTTTTGAGCTTCCTGTTCAGTTCCATGGCCCAATTTTTAGTTAGATTGTTTGCTTTCTTGGTGTTTAGTATTTTGAGTTCTTTGTATATTCTAACACTAATCCTCTTTCAGATGTATAGCTGACAAAGATTTTCTCCCATTCTGTAGGCTGCCTCTTCAGCAAATTAACACCTTCCTTTGTTTCTAATGTCATGAGGTTGAACTTGTTGGTTACTGGTCTTATTTTCTGCATGATCGGGATCCCACTCAGAAAGTCGTAACTGAAGCCCATATCCTAAAGTGCGTAGCTGGAGAGCTTCTCTCCAGGTCTCACCAAGCCCCCTGCAGTCCCACAACCCATGTATAAAATAATCACTCAGACACTTATATTACTTATAAACTGTATGGCCATGGCAGGCTTTTTGTTATCTACTTCTTCTATCTTAAATTAACCCATTTCTATTAATCTATAAGTTGCCTTGTGGCCCGTGGCTTACCAGTACCTTACATCTCGCTTGTCATGGCGGTGGCTCCCAGGTCTCTCCCTTTGCCTTCCTGTTCCCTCAATTCTCCTCTCTGTTAGTCCTGCCTATACTTCCTGCCTGGCTACTGGCCAATCAGTGTTTTATTTATTAACCAATCAGAGCAACACATTTGCCATACAGAACATCCCACAGCAAAAGTGTATTTCCTACTTCTCCCTCTAGAATTTAAGGTCTAATATTGAGATCTTTGATCCACCTGGAATTTGCTATTGTGCAAGGTTAGAGAAGGATCTAGTTTCATTCTTCTACATGTAGCTATCTGGTTTCTCTACTACCATTTCTTGAAGATGTTGTCTTTTCTCCAGTGATTATTTTTGCTCTCTGCAAAAATCAGAACACTAGGACTGTAGGCTGATATCTGGGTTCTCGATTCTATTCCATTGATCAGTATGTCCGTTTTTCTGCCAGTACCATGTTTTCCCCCACTATGGCTCTGTAGTATAACTTGAAATCAGGTATGGTGATCTCTCCAGCGGGTTTTATAGTTTAGGGGTTGTTTCATCTATCAAGGTTCTTTTGTGGTTGCATGTGAATTTTAATAGTTTTTTAAAATTTCTGTGGTGAATTGAAATTTTGATCAAGGCTGTATAAAATGTGTAGATTGCTTTTGGTAGGATAGCCATTTTTACAATATTAATCTTACCAATCCATGTGCATGGGAAATCTATTGTTTTCAACTTATTTCTTCAGTGTTTTAAAAGTTTTCATTGTATAGGTTTTTCACTTCTTAAGCTTATTCCAAAGTATTTTTTAGACTGAATGGGATTCTTTCCCTGGTTTCTTTCTCAGTCTGTCTTTGGTATATGGGAAGACTCCTTATTTGAGTATGTTAATTTTACAAATTAATTTTCTGAAAGTGTTCATCAGCTGGTGGAGTGTTTCGGGTCTCTCATATATAGAATCATGTTATCTGCAAACAGGGATAATTTGGTTTCTTCCTTTCCCATTTGTATCCCTTTTATTTCATTCTCTTGTCTTGTTGCACTAGCTAGCACTCCACGTACTATACTGAATGGGCATGGCAAAAATGACACGCTTACCTTGTTCTGCATCTTATAAGAAAGCTTCGAGTTTTTCTCCATTTAACATGATTATGACTCTCTGTTTGTAATGGATAGCTTTATTTTGTTGATATATGTTCCCTCCATCCCTAGCCTCTCCAGGGTGTTTATCAGGGAGCATTTTTGGATTTTGTCAAAGGCATTTTCTACATCGATGATCTTGTGGTGTCTGTCCTTGGGTCCATTTATGTAGTAAACTACACTTACTGATTTACATATGTTGAACCATACGTTCATTCCTAAATGAAACCAACTTGACCATGGTGATTGATCCTTTGAATGTGTTTTTAAATTTGGTTTGCAAACAGTATCCTCACAACTGGTCAAAGTATAGAGAACAAGTGTCTGTAGAGTGCTCATCCATAAATATGGTATCACAGTCCCAACCCCCAAGACTTAGGGAACATGATGGAAGAGTGGGTGAAAGATCTTAAGAGCCAGAGGTTGAGGGGAACTGAGGCAAAAACAGTGTCCTGTAGACATAACAGGGCTTTTGTAATCACAAACTCACAACAGCTGTAGTTGCCTGCATATGATCTGCATAAGATCAAGCCAGTCAACACTCCAGCATAGATGGACGAGGCACACCAACCCTTACCCCTAGCTGAGGAGCAATTGGCAGGTGATGGCTGCTAGGGAGGGAGAGTCAGTTTTCTTTAGGGATGTGGCCCCTGTTCCAGTAGATGGCCCCACACTCATGCATATATGAGCCACACTGATTGGACTCACTGATTTATAAGAAGAAAAAAGAGGACATGAAATTAGAGGGAGTGGTGGGACCCAGAAGGGGTTGGGATGTGAAAACGGAGGTGAATAAGTTCAAAACACATTGTATGTGTGTATGCAATCCTCAAAGAATAAAGAAACTTTAAACTTAAAAAGTCATTTATATATATATATATATATATATATATATATGTATATGTATAGCCAGTAATTCCCATTCAAAGACGCTCATCTTTGTATGGACCATGGGAGGGGATGCCACAACAATGATGTCTTATTGATTCAGGGGTGCTATCAGGGCAATGGTGTCCTGTTGATGAATGGGTGGGCACTACCGAAAGGAGGCACTGCTATAAGAAGTGGATCCTGGGGTGAGGATTGGATGATGCCGCCTTCATAGACTACCCTTTCTATTTGATGGAACAGTTTAAGGAGTGTCGAGGTCAGCTCTTCTTTCAGGGTTTGCTGGAACTCACCAGGGAATCAGTCTGGGTCTGGGCTTTTCCTTTGTTGGGAGATTTTTATTCATCCCCATTGCTTGTTGTAGATCTGTTTAAGTTGTTTATGTCCCCTTGATTTAATTTTGGTAGATCCTGCATGTCTAGGAATTATCCATTTCTTCCAAATCTTCCAGTTTTTTTTTTTAAACATATGTTGTCAAAATATTTCCCAATGATTTGTGGTTCTGAAAAGAGTCTCTGGCTGAGATCTTAAAATTGAGTGCGCCATTATGTCCATCAGAGCTCTGGGTGGATGTCCTTGGGCAGGATAGTGATCTGCTTGGTACGGATACAGGAGGTTGGTGTCCTCAAAAAGACCCCGAGCAGGCTTCCCATGCCTCCTGCAGTGCCAAAGTACAGGCTGGTCACGGAGTCCCGAGCAATCCTGAGCACCAGGCACTAGGACAATAGCTTGCATTTCAGCAGCTCACTGGACTTCTCCAGCAGCATCACGATGCCAGGCCATCAGCAGTGGGGCTTCTTTGTGCCACTGCTGGCAAGTGCACTCTTCTGGGCAGCCTCAGGGGCCAGCTGTTTGTGTGGCAGCAAGGTACTGGTGGCTCCGCAGCTTAGTGCCAGCCATTAAGAGAAGCAGCTGGAACAACAAACCTTGAAGTGAGACAAATGGTCTTCGGACTTCTTTTTTAAGGCGTGTTTTCAGATGACTTGGCCAAAGGCAAGTTTTTTTCCAGAAAGCTTTGAACTTGGTTGTCAGAAAGTCACAGCAATTCCTGCTCTGTTCATAGCTTTGGTGATTTGTAAAGCAGTGACAAACATTTCAAGGACAGTGGACAGAAGCAGATTTGGAGAGAGTGTCTGGAGCAGATGGCGCAGGTAAGGAAGCAGGGATGCTTTAGGAGCCTTTGGGTGAGTCTATGGTGGGAGGCCCAGGAGGCATGGCTGCCTGCATGCAGCTCACTCTGAACATTTGCAAGGCTCTCAAGCCAGGGAGGTGGTTATACTTGTGTTACCGAAGCTATAACTGGCCAGTATGCAACAATTGGCGTCCAGTCAGCTGATACAACTGTCTAGTTATGCTCCAATCGCTCCTTACTTTAAGCAGTATTGAGTGGATACAAATGGTTCTCATTTTCTGTCTTTCTTTTCCAGGGGAGCTTTGCTCATGAAAGCTGAGTAGGGGATTCATTTAGTTTAGGTTGATCGGGCATGTGATGTGCAGTGGCTTTTGTGTATAAGCCAGTTTCAAACATAAAGTGAGTCCCACCCCAGTGTCTTAGTCTTGTTGGCACAGTGGAATCTGTCTTCAAAAAAAAAAATAGTAAAGAAAAGAAAATGGTATTTCAGAATTGTTTTTTATGAAAACATGATCAGAATATGAAACCACAATCTGAGGGAAAATATGATATACTTTTCTGAATTCTGTGAGGTTTATGTAAATCTTGTTACTTGTGATGATTTTTTAAATCATTTTAAGTGATCATTTACTCTTAAAACTATTGATGTGTTTATGATCCTGCATTCTTTTTTTTTTTTCAAGAAGCACCCATATTGCAACCTGCTATGTGTTTTATTAGTATCAAGAAGAGAGGAGCTCAAAACTGAGATCACAAAAAAATAACAAGGAGAGGGAAAAGCTAGCGAACCCGGTGTGTAGGTGCACACTGTATGCACCCACGGAAATGTCGCATGAAACCCCACTCATGCATGCAATCATTACGTGCTAACAAAATCAAGTTTAGAAGCAGCCTATCCAGGACCATAAACATCAGAGAAGGTATGAGACAAGAGGCCCTGCACTGACTAGTGAAGACACCGTCCTGGGGCAAATGAGGGCCGCAGAGCAGAAGCACATAGAGGCCCCACCTCATCCCTTGCCAAGAGGAGGCGCCCCCACCTATGAGGAATCAACACGAGGCAGGGGAAGTGCTCCTGTCATATGAGCGTTGTGCCCGTGAAAGGGCCATGCTCTCTGAGTCCTCGGGGTGGGGTGGGGGTGAGGAAGCACTCAGTCCGAGGGTGAGGGGGTTGGGGGACCACTCTGAGTCCCGGGGAGGGGGGAGTGCTCCGAGACGGGGGTTGGGGGGGCAGGGCAGGGGAAGAGCGCCAGAGCTCTGAGTCCCAGGATGAGGGGGAACTGAAAAGTCAGACAACTGTTGAGAGATGAGTGCTCATGGCTCTGTGGACCCCACGTTCAGTCAAAGTCCTTTCTTTCCACAAGCACAGAGCCCAAGTGTCAGAGATAATGAGGAAATGGAATTTCCTTTGCAGATTTTCATTGCAAATGAGGGAAGAACAGAACATCCCTTGAAAGAAAAGAAATATTATCACAAAGAGGCTCTGCAGGCCTATGGGCAGCAGCAGCAATAGAGGGAGCCAGATACAGCTCACTCAGGCACCTATCCTTACAGGGCAGAGGGGCCCACAGAAAACTTTCCAGTAACCAGACTCAAGGACTGTATGGAAAATATGGATTAAGAGAACAAGAGACTTCCTCAGACTGGGGTATGGACGGCCCGATAGCGGGGCTGCACTTTTATGCCTCAGCAGGACAGAACAAGAGAAGTAAATTGACAAGAGTGGGGGTGCCAGGCAGCTCTGGTACAGAACCCCACGATAAACTGTGCCATGAAATGGCCTAGAGTATGAGAATAGTACAGAATGATGTAGGCATTAGTGCAGTGTATACTGTTATGCCTAGATCTCAGGGACCCCCAAAAGACTACCATGGAGACCAAATCCTGTATGTAAAAGCAAAGAGCCTTTATTTCAAGCTTGAGCTTGGACTCCCTGTCCGATGCAGCAGTGAGAGCAGAGAGCCCTGAACCCAGGCAGGGTAGGGTTTTCATCATAGCAGAGGTTGGGGTGAAGGGATTTCCAGGGTTCAGGACACTGACTGACTGACATTTGTCTAGGGGTATAGGGAATGTTTGGAATGTCAGATACTTCCCCTTAGATGTAGGCCCTCCCTGGGTGGGGTCAGCTTATGACTTTTCCTGGATCCGGGTGTTGCCTGTCACAGAAGCTGTGTCTGGGCCTCTGAGCCTGTCACAGAAGCTGTGTGGTCAAGCTGTTTTGGGCCCCCCACATATACAACCTGTTGCAGGGTACTCAAGTAATATAGTATGTGTTATCCACATATAACATAATGCAGGATAGACGTGTGTAATGTGTATGTACATCACAGGGCACAGTAGAAACCTATGGCATAGCCCACAGCAGGTGTGTAGAACATACATGAGACATAATATGAGTATATACATATATAATACACTGTGTGTAGCATGTAGTAGCGATACATAGTGTGGTGCACAGTAGATGTATGCAGGATGGTGTGTAGAGTATATACACACAGCACAGCACATAGTAGATACATACAGAATTATGTGTAACATATACACATGTATCACAATTCAACTATACTGTATAGGACATATATATATATGGCAGGGTGCACAGAACATGCATCTATCATGGGACTGTGTGTATATAGAATAGTGTATAAAATGATTATGTACATAGTTCATAATCATTTATATGACACAGTATGTAGAACATGTTGGTGACATGGTGTTTAACATGTATACCACTATAAATACATACAACATATGGACATTAGTTTATAGTATATTGTACAGTAGGTATACATAGCATGAGCAATCTAGATGTGTACAGGATGGTGTAAGATGTGCATCACAGAGCATAGTAGCTATGTATAGTGTGGTATGTAGTAAATGTAGCCAGTATGGTACATAGGTACACGTAGCTCACTGTGTAGCACATACAAATAG
Source organism: Peromyscus nudipes (assembly GCA_902168325.1). Taxonomy (NCBI): domain Eukaryota; kingdom Metazoa; phylum Chordata; class Mammalia; order Rodentia; family Cricetidae; genus Peromyscus; species Peromyscus nudipes. The sequence continues at coordinate 46,261 of CABHPH010137198.1, forward strand.
CATAGTATGTAGCATGTATATAACACTGTGAATGTGTATGTGGTACATGTTCAATGTAAGCATATGCTTATTGTATAGTGGAGATATACAGCACAAGGCAATCTATGTATATATACATGTACACATATATGTGTGTGTATATATATAATGGTGTTAGATGTATACACCATGTTGCATGGTAGTTGTATGTAGCACAGTATATAGTGAATGTAGATAGTACGGTGTGTGGCATGTATATATGTATATGGCATATATATATATATATA
>CABHPH010137199.1:0-21369 GCA_902168325.1 Peromyscus nudipes
GTCAATTCCATTTCTTCTCCCAGGAGAGTACAGATATGGACAGCAAATTGATCATCTGAACCGGTCATCTGCACTTGCCTGTTTCAGATCTCCCTCTTCCTTTGTCAACTATTCCAACCACACTCTTTAAAAAGACATGAAGTCACTGTGACCTGTATTTCAATGAAGCCCCAGCAGATAATTACACTAACACTACAAATTTCAGAGAACTATAATTGTATTTAAAAACATTTTAATTCCCATATTTATTAAGTATCAGTCTTTCTCTCTCTCTCTCTCTCTCTCTCTCTCTCTCTCTCTCTCTCTCTCTCTGTGTGTGTGTGTGTGTGTGTGTGTGTGTGTGTGTGTGTGTGTGTGTGTTTTGAGACAAGGTACTTTTGTGTAGCCCTGGCTGTCCTGGAACTAGCCCAGGCTTGCCTCAGATCTGCCCACCGCACCTGCTTCCTGAGTGTCCACTTTTTTTTCTGTTTGTATTTTGATACCTCCTAAAAGGTATCATTTAGCTACATAATCTTAAAATGTTTATCAGACCTTTCAAGTTAGAGTTGTCTTTAAGTGTGTAGGGAACCTATTTCTGGATATGTGGTTATACCCAAGTCTCTTTTCCTATGCTTACTAGAGGATTTCTTTTACTCAATTCTCTTAATAGACTACCATGAGAACAGTCTCAACTAGTCTAGTCTGACCTTGAACTCCTCATCCTCTGCCTCAGTGGAATGTTATGGTTTTAAGCATGTACTATGGCTAACCTGTTTTGCCTGTTTAGGACTGGCATGTAGTGAAGAATCTTGAACTGATAGCCCATGATGGGCAATGCATTTATTGACATCTCTTACTGATCCTTAAGAATGTCCCTCTTATTCTCAAGAGTCACTCTGTAGCCTTAATGAATGCATGGTAATCATTTCCAAGACAGGAAGAAGAAAAATGACTAGATTGTCACTGATGGCAGTCAGTTAAGATGAAATCAGTATGAGGGTGGAGCTGTTCAAGTTTGGACAAAACTTCTCAGAGATCCAAATGGCATGTCCTTTGAGGCAAAGTAGCAAGCAGAATATCTTTGAGAAAGAGCAGATTTCATGAGTATGATAGCATGTAATTCCCCAAATTCGTATGTTGCAACTATTCACTATAAAGTTTTTCAGTAAAGGAGGCATTTTATTTCTATTTCACATTTGAAGTGAAGCTCACTTTAGACACAATAATTCAGTTAAGTCAAACACTTTCTACATTTTGTTCATGTATTTTGTTTTGCTTGTTATTTTGATTTTTGTGTTTTAGTTTTGTTTCTGAAGATAAGATTTCAGGTAGCCTACCCATCTCAAAATTGCTATGTAGCTGAGCACAGCCTTGAATTCAGTCATCCTGCCATCACCTGATAGATGCCACCAAAACCAGCTCTCCCTTCCTTCCATATTTATTCCTTCCTTGACTTAGGAAGGTGAGATGGTACCTATATTAGGAATCAGTGCATTGATTTTTTTTTAACAACCTGGTTGATTAAAATTTATTGTCATTTGCCTCAAATTTCACTTTATCATAGTATTTAATAATGCCACCTGTAACCCTTCCCTGAAATACTTAAATCTGCATAAAACCCCCTATTGCCCCCTTCCAGGACTCTCTCAACATTGAGTTTATTGTTTCTGTTTGAATATCAGATTAACAAGGCAAGGATGTTTATTTGTCTCCTTGATTCAGTGATGTATTGGTGGCTACAACAGTGCCTGACAAAGGAGTCTATTCAAAAAATATTTGTCATTGAAGAAAGAATGACTACCAGGATAATTCTGTCATTGCTTAAAAATACTAAATGAAGGGTTGGGGATTTAGCTCAGTGGTAGAGCGCTTGCCTAGCAAGCACAAGGCCCTGGGTTCGGTCCTCAGCTCCAGAGAAAAAGAAAGAAAAAGAAAAAAAAAATACTAAATGATTATAAAATATCTATGGAGTTCTAATATTGTAATACTAGAAACCATTGTATTGGATTTACCTGAGCTATAAATGTCTAGTTGTCCTATAAATACACTACAATGGTTTTTCCTCTATTCTGTTCTTTCTCTGACTTGACATTTCATAATGTCTTTAAACTCCCTTTCAAGCTTGTACCTCAGCCCCAATATCTGCTGGCTTTAACTCCAGCATTTAGAGAATCATGGTCTCACGTTGACTATGTCCTCTCCCTTCCCCTGAGATAGGGCAGACCTAAGGGAGAATTGAAAAGCACTTAGAGCTCCTTGTGTAAAGCAGGAGGCAAATTTCAGGGCTCCTGCATTTGTGACTGACCTTGTTAGCTATTGGATGTCCTCTGTGAGAGATAGGCATCCAAATCCAGTCTCTGTCTCACAAACAGATTCTTCAGATAGGATGTCCCTGGTATTAGAACTTTCTCACCTTTATCTATTACTATGTCAGTATCCATTTCAGTTTTGCCCACAAAGTCCACTCCATAGCCTCTTTCTGCTGTGAGGAGTCTCCTTGTCCCTTGGAAAGATTGATTCTAGATAAACTATCAGCAAAATTACATATATATAATACTTTCATTTTTTAAATTGAAAATTTTAAGCACTGCATGAAGAATAACCATAAGCAAAGATAACCTGCTTATGGTTAGATTCTAGTGAGGAGTGGAGTGAAAATGAAAAATTTGACTCTTAGTTTATGGATTATAAATATGTTTGTGACATTCCAACTAGATTTCATTTCCTCCCGGCCCAGTTAGTTTTTACAGACTGCAAATACATTCACTTTTTAACTGCTGGATGGCAATCTGAAGTGGAGTGATCTCTTGCTTCACTGTTAGTGACACCCCCTCCCTGCATTTGCCTCTTTCAGATAATCTCAAACACTATTAAAACTCATCATCCATACTGCTAAACCTGGGCATGAAATGGTCCCAATGAGGATTCCTAAAAATCCCAACAGCCCCCCCTCCAAACTGTGGCTCCCCAGGAAGGATGGATGCATGTGATTGTGTGTGTGTGTGTGTTTGTGTAAACTCTTGTCCAGTCAGCTTTAGAAAGGCTAGAACCTTCTCCGAGAATGTTGACATACAGATTTTTTTCTTTTTTAATTTAAATTTTTTTAAACTTTTTAAAGCTTCTCTCTGGTTAACAGACTAGAGTTTTAAACATAATCAACGATTTAGTTTTACCATTTTTTTAAATTTTATTTTATAATTTAATTTTACATATCAGCCACGGACAATTTAAAATTTTTATGTGTGGCTGTTTCATCTGCACATATAACTGCACCACTTGTGTGCCTGGTGCCTGCAGTGGCCAGAAGAGGGCATCGGATCCCCTGGAACTGGAGTTACCAGAAGATCCTTAGCCACGTGGGTGCTAGGAAATGAACTTGTATCTTGGAAGAGCCGCAGTTGCTCTTAACTGCTGAACCATCTCTCCAACCCCACGCATCCTTTTTCAAGAGATGAAGAACATGCCAACTTCTCGTTATTAAATGCTTTTCCAAGATGGGTGATATTAAAGTCAGCGTCACCTCATGTTCTCCATATTCGTCAATACATCCAACTATGATCTAGCCTGTTGGTATTAGCTTATAATCTCAGCTGCTTGGTTGAAGCAGGAGGAAACACAGTTCAAGGACTATCTAGGCTACTGAGCAAGTTCCAGGCTTGCACTGAAAAGTTAGCAAGAACTTATTTTGAAATATAAGATAGGGTGGGAGATGTGCTCAGTTGATAAAGTACTTGGCTATCCAGCAGTGCACAGAGTAGCTGTGATGGTGCACACCTGTAATCTTAGAGGTGCAGGTAAGAGGTCATCCTCTGCTAAACAGAGTTCAAGGCCAGCATGGGAATGAATAGAGGCAGCTGTTTAGTTCATCTATGTCCCATAAGTTTTTCTTAGGAAAACAGTAGGAACCACACTGACATCAACTAAGAAATTAAACTAGGGCTGCTGAGATGATGACTCAGAGGTTAAGTGTGCCCACTGTGCCATCAAAGGACCAGAATTTGGTATCCAAAACCTATATCCAGTCGCTTACAACTCTGATACCCTCTCCTGGCCTCAGTACCAGCATTTACATGGATGCCTATTACCCAGTGCTGGGGGAGTAGAGACAGGATTCTTGGGGTTTGCTGGCCACTAACTGATACAGTTCCCTGCCTCAAGAGAACAAGGTTGAGAGTAATAGAATAGGATCCCTAGTATCCTCTTTTGGCCTACACCCCCGACACACACACACACAATAAGTAAATAAATAGAGATACAAATAAAATCTTCTTAAAAAGGAAAGCAAGAAGATTAAATGGCAGGATTTGGTAGATTTAGAAGATGAGAATCCAAAGCAGCATTTGGGTTCCAGGAGCCTTGTCATCAAGGACACTCAATAGTCATGCATAATGATGTCCATTGTCCCTGTACACTTTGAGATGGGCTTAACTAAGTAATCCAGGTTGCCTTTGAGGTTTGGATCTCTCAGTCTTACGTTCTGGGGTGATGGGCATTTACCACCACAATGGCTCACTGAACATATCTTGAAATGAATGTATAGTTGACGTAAATTGTGTACTACCTTGTTAATAAGACCATAACATTGTTTTGGAGATTATTGCCATGTATGTAAGAAGTGTAATCAAATGTCTCCATGCCAAGAAATTATTCCTAATAATAAGTTTACTAGAAGGAATAAAACTTGTCACTGGAAGTGACAGGGTGACAAAGAGTGATCCCCTAAGGCTAATGCCAGAACATGGACTTGCATTCCCTGCCCATAACCAGCCATAAGTGTTTATACCTCCACTAATCTGAATAGATTCACACACAGACATGGTTCACCATTGGATGGCTCTGTGTGTGTGTATGTGTGTGTGTGTGTGTGTGTGTGTGTGTGTGTAATATTAGGACAAAGAGTGAAAGGAGTATTTATAGGAAAAAAATTACTGCCTTATTGTATAAATGTATTTGTACTTTCAGAGCTGGAAAATACATATCGCCTACTAAACCAGTAAGCCAAAAAGAAAACAAAAAACCCTCCAAATTTTGAGCATCATCTACAGTTTTCTATGGTGAGAGATATGGCTACTCTCTGAGTGATTTGGAAAGAGTCAAATGGTGCGGAGCTACATTACAACGCTAAATGCACATTGGTGAAATGAGATGCTGATCCATTTGCACACTAATGTGCTATTTTTAAGTCATGCATCATAGTGTCTTGAAAGAGGACTGTCATAATTATGATGGATTAGACTGCAGAGTCAGCCCTCCGTGCAGTAATTGTTTCACAGATGCTGTCGATGTGACTTGAATTTATAATTAATTATTGTCACAGGCAGGAGAAAGCGCAAAATTAAACTCATAGGAAAACTGCAGTGGCTAAGACCTGCCTTGTCTTCAGGAAACCAAAAGGCTAGCTACCCCTCAAAAAAGCAGTATTTTAAATGGAGATTTTTTTTTTGTTTTTACTTTTGAGACAGGGTCTCTCTGCATATTCCTGACTGTCCTGGAACTCATTATATAGACAAGTGGTAAGATTAAAGGTGTGTCACCACGCTCAGCATAAACATGCTTTATAAACTTGTACCTCTGATACAGTCAGCAATGGTCAGTCTGTGACATTAGCTAATATCATGGAATAGGAATGGCCATAAAATGATTACACATTCCTATATTTATGTTAAATTACTGTATTATAATTTTGGGGGGGGTTCAAGACAGGGTTTCTTTGTGTAGTTTTGCGCCTTTCCTGGATCTCGCTCTGTAGACCAGGCTAACCTCGAACTCACAGAGATCCGCCTGCCTCTGCCTCCTGAGTGCTGAGATTAAAGGCGTGCTCCACCACCGCCCAGCTATGTATTATAATTCTACCCTTAAACGTTCAACAACAAAGGGAATATAACCACTACTTTTGGTTCCTCAGACAGCTGGGCCTTGTGAGGAATACTCAGGATAAACATTGAAAAATACACTGTGTATTGTGCTTGGCCTGCATGTATGTCTGTGTGAGGGAGTTGGACCCACTGGAACTTGAACTATAAACAGTTGTGAGGTGCCATTGTGAGGTGTGTTGTGAGGGTGCTGGGAATTGGAGCCAGGTCCTCTGGAAGAGCAGCTGATGCTCTTAACCCCTGAGCCATCATTTTAGGGAACCAGCAGCCACCGCAGTGGCACACACCTGTAATCCTAGCACTCAGTGAGATAGGGGGATCTTGAGTTCAACAGTATCAGAATAACCACAGGAACCTCACATTCCATATTTTAAGTGTTTGCATTTTATTTTTATTTCACACCATCTAAGGAAATGAGGCCCTGGTTAAAGATAAGTAAACGCCCATAAATAATTATAGACATATAGCAAACTGCCTTTAGAGTATTAATACTAAACAGGCAAACAGGCCCAAATAAGGGCAAGATATGAATTTAAGGTCAAAATAAAATCTCCCCAAATCATGCATTTTCATGCTATGTGATGGGAAGGGCTTCAGAGAGCTGTCAGAAGTACTTCTGCAGGGCCCCAGTAGGAGCCACTATTTTCAAACATAAATTCAGGTGGTTTCTCAGTATTCACATCTGTAAAGTGGGAAAACAATGAAGTCCTTTCTGATACTCTGAAACGCTTCATACATCATTTGGACTATTAATACCTCATGCCCTCACTCATATTTGAATGTCTTTCAAAGGTGAAATGTCGTTCTGTGATTCTGAGTTCTTTGTTAATGTAATTCTGAAAGCCAGAATGGCTATCCAAGTATATATGCTAAGCTCAGGGAACTTGCATTTGATTTCCAAATAAACTAATAGTCGATCATTTTTCAGTAGCCCTAGGTATTAATTCTTAACAGAAATTGGTGGTGGATTTCAATAGCCATGACCCTTAAATGCAACTCTCAGCGTATGGTTATTCGATTTTTTTTAAGTGTTGCTGTTAAAATATGAGGTGTCACCGGGCAGTGGTGGCGCATGCCTTAAATCCCAGCACTCGAGAGGCAGAGGCAGGCGGATCTTTGTGAGTTTGAGACCAGCCTGGTCTACAGAGCAAGATTCAGGAAAGGCGCAAAGCTATACAGAGAAACCCTGTCTCGAAAAAACAACAACAAAAAATATATGAGGTGTCATGTAAAGCAACCCTGAGAAGCTTAGCCAGTCAGGTTTGCAGGTTCCCAAAGGACATTTGGCCTATGCTCTTATATATACTTCATAACTGTTTTTGAAAATAGCACCCTAATTTTGATTGGCTAATAATGTCCTCATGAGTGACATTGTCTAATCCCTCTTACAAAATTGCTGCTCAAGCTGGATATGATTGCCAGCATGGGCTCCAGAGTGAGCTCTTGTCTCAAAATAATAGTGATGATGATGATGGCATTGCTTCTCAGTCTAATTGAAAATTTTCTTCATGGAGCCAACAATATAATATAAATAAATGGTTGCCATCTACAAATCTCCAGTAATTGCATTACTAGAAGTGTCTAATCTCATAAAGTAAGTATTTCTATTTCTGGCCATTCACTTATAAGAGCAGATAAGAATAAATAAAATCTATATCTTATTATTTTCAACTGAGGAAGGAAATGCTATGAGTTTTCCTGTAAACCGGTTGAAATTTAATCCTCACTGGGTAACCTAGAGGGTAAACTTGGTATTTAGAGGTAGGCTATTCAGAGGTGATTAAAAAAATTGGGATCATGGGGTGGGGTCCCCATGATGGAATCCCATGATGGCAGTGTGTGGGTCAAATAACAACCTGCAGGGGTTCTAGGGTCCAGTCCAGGTCTTTTGGGATAGGGGGCTTCATAACGAAGAGGGAGAGACCAGCACACACCACACACACACAGTTCCTGCCTTGGCGACATCATGCCCTGCACGGCCTCCAGACAAGAACAGCAGGCCGGCTGTTCCACTTGAGAGGGAAGAGCCAAAGTAAGCCTCTAACCTGCCCAGTCCTGCGCTATTAGCAATGGGAAGTGGGCTGAGGAAAATCAGGCAAAAATAACTAACTCCAGCAAAAGTGTATAGTTTTTTGAAAATGGCTCCTTGTTTTACAGTTTGAAAAATAACTTAATATCTTAACTGATTTTTAGGTAAATATCTCAAATACAACCCAAAGATTGTCTTAAACCATGACTCTGTCAGCTTTAAAGAACAACAACAACAACAACAAAAAAAAAAAAAACCAAAAGCCTGAACAGCTGCAGCATTGAGGTTTCTGCATTCTCTCTGATTGATACAAATACTGCCCAAACCTGCATAATTGAAAGTACTGTACAAACGGGTCCAGGATCTATAATAGTCTGAGTATTCATACAATAAGTGGGGCTTAGGACTTACTATAAAGCCAAAGGCAACATTTCCTTTTTTATCCTCTGACACAGGAGTTGTTTCCCTGAACTATTAGCTTTCCACAGCTACTGGGTTTACCCAGAAAATGAATTCTTGCCATAGAGTACTTCTGTTTAATTTGGTGCTTAAAACTGCTGTTACGTTTAAACCTTCATATTAATATGAACTTCATTTTGTTATCTTATTTCTTTGGAGCTACTATTAGTATGTTTAAAAGGTTTTTGAGCTTCATCTATTATAATTTTTACCCTGACACTTTAAAGAATGACCAAAAATTACATGGAGTGGATTATGTAATGTATTGAATGTTTAAAATACTTCAATTCATAGCTGTAAAATTAGGTAGGACAGCACTGTATACAGAGCCTCAAGTCTTTTTTTACCATCAGAAATGTACATATGTATGTAGCTGTAAATAACGTTTGATTGCTGTGTGTGTGGATTGGTTGGTTGTACAGCTGCCAAGAGTACATCTTTTCTTTCCTTCCCCTCGCTCAATCCCAGAACAACCCAAAAGAAATAGGATGTAATACATGATGTGGAACTTGACATTTCCCCAAAAGGGAAAACTGGTTCTGTTTACTGTCATTCAACATAATTTATTATTTTAATTTTTTGAGACATTTTGGTTTTAAATCCACTATGTAGCTGAAGACAGCCGTGACCTTGATTATCCTGCCCTCATCATCCCCTGGAGTATTAGGACTATTTGTTACCTGCCATCTGCCCGGGTTAATGTGGTGCTGGGGACTGAATGAAGCCAGCCAGGACTTTGTACATGCCTGACAAGCACTCGACCAGATGAGCTACATCCCTATCCCATAATGGATATTTAAAAAAAAAATGAGATATTTACATTTACATTATATTTACATTTTTTCAGAGAAGCTTGAAATCCAGTGGTTCTTTTCATTCTTATGGCACATTTCAACTTAGAGTAGTCCTATATATATATATAATATATAGCAAGGGTGCAGGAGTTGAATGTGACCATGTATTCATGTCTATGTTAGGTGATGTCAATCTCACCTGTCATTTGAAACATAGAGAAAGATACCATTTTTCTTTGTGCAGTGAGGAAAATCTTTCAATTTGAATTTTATTAAGTAATGCACACTTAAAAGTATAAAAAGACAATGAAAAGCAATCCCCTTCCCATTGCTGTTCTTCAGCTGCTTTTCCTTCCATTTGTGTATTTGTTACTCAGTTTTTGTGTATGTCGAAGCGTTCTCTTTTTATGCAGCAAAAAGTTAGAAATCATATATAGTTCATCAATAAGATCTGTAAATTGTTGGGATAGCCATTGTTGAAACGAGTAAGGCATCTTTCTACGTTTGCAGACGGAGGTTCTAGGTGAACGCCAGTGAGAGACTTGGGGACATACTAGAGTGAAACTGCTGCCCACCAGGCTGGCTGCCGTCCTTTCTCAGAACATCTAGCTGTGGGTTGTATTTCCTTCCCTACCTTTCTTTCATTCCTCAACTCTTTCCTATGGCAATCTTATTGCATATACATAGAGAGAGCTTTTTTAGTTTACTTGTTCTGCTACAACTGCAATGTTTTATTGCCATAAAGCTTCGGATTGCTTTTATGTTTTGAGGCTATAATTGCATTTTGGGAGCTACTTTACTAAATCTTTAGAAGTGATGACAGCATTTTAAGCTGGTTCTTCTCATTGACCAGTGTACAATAATATATTATCTTTTTGAGACACAGTCTCAGTATGCAGATAGCCCTGGCTGTCCTGGGACTCCTATCAACTCATCCATCCCCCTACCCATGTGGGGTTAAACATGTGAGCAACTGTGTCCTGCTAAATCTAATAATAAATAATTTTAGTTTTGCTTTTCAGCATTTCTATCTTCTTTCTTCCTCTGTTCCATTTGTCTTGTCTAAAGAGTAACTACTAATCTAATACAACACTGTTTTAGTCCAGACAGAAAATAGTGCTCCCCCACCATGTGTGTGCCACGACGGGTGTAAAGTCAAGGGACAATTTGTAGGACTTCACTCCTCTCACCTGGGTGCTGGAAATTAAACTCAAGTCATCAGCTTAGTGACGAGTGCCCTTAACACGCTGAGTCATCTCGCCTGCCCTAGACAGGGAATCTTCATTCAAGTTGGTATCTTTATTAAAGTGGGCATCTATCCTTGTTGAAAAATCACCTACAAGTGGCATGCTTGGAGGTGTGTGTGTGTGTGTGTGTGTGTGTGTGTGTGTGTGTGTGTGTGTTTCAAACTGAGTGTTGAACCTGGGGAGAGCTTCCTGCATGCTGCACATATCACCTTGCACTGACTTCAGTCCATAGCCAAATGGGTGTCTTTAAAGCTGCATCTTTCACACCCTCACCCCATAGTATGTTGACAACACTGAAATGTATGTGATGTCCCTCCCTGTTAAATGAAAGAGTTTGAAAACCGCTGAGACAGGTCAGGCAGAACTAACCAGGTATGATGAGGAGGGAAGATACCGGAATTAGATTTTAGAACATTCTTTTTGATCTTTGATAACAAATTGGAGGCAGCCTTGAAGAACTTGAGTGAGGATCCAGTTTCAAAGAACTGTTAGAGATTATGAGACAAAATAGAACTGAGTGGATTTTAATATAGATGATTCAAGGAATACATAGGGAAGCAGAAATGACAGTTCCAGTAAGTGATTGGACAAATAAGTGCTGGAGAAAATGATTTTTCTCTGATACTACTTACTGGTGAAGTATAAACACTTCTCAAAGCCTCTGAGATTCCATTCTTCCTTTTCTCCATGCTAGGAAGACAAGAGTAGCTGTTGGCTGCTAAAACATGAAAATGAGTATCTAGTTGCTATATGTAGGTATTGGTGGTGTTGTAATGCCTTTTCAATTTCTGTGTCTGTGTTCTTTAGGATTAATTCAAAGGGCAGCCTTGTGGATGGCCCCGAAGCAAGCCTGATGGAACAGGACAGAACCAGCCATCCTGAGGGCAACAGACTGAGTCCATTCCTGATACTATCACCTTCTCCCGTATGCCAGACAGAACCTCAACTCCAGATTGGAAGCCCGTTAGCAGAGAGACATCATCCAGAAGAAGTAAATGCAGACATCAAGTGGCAGTCTTCAGAAAGCTATTATGGAATACCCCCCATGAAAGGCAGCCACAGCAGTCGTGAGAGTCCAGACTCCATACATGAAGGCAGAGGGTATTCCAGGTGCTTGCAAAATAGAGAAATAAAACGCACTGTCAGTGAACCATCTCTCTCTGGGCTCCATCTGGACAAGAAATTGAAACTAGACCAAAAAGCTAAGGGAGAAGGTAATAACTTCGGGGAAAGCGAAGAGAGAAACCAAGGTGAAAGCAGCCATCAGCCAAATGTCTCCAGTCTGAGCGAGAACAGAGAAGCTGTGCCCTCTGTAGCCCAGGAAAGTGCAGGTACAGCCATCGATAGCGCCCCGACTTGTAACTGCAATGGAGTTGAAAACACAGAGTTGTGGATTCTCAAGAATCAGGAAGGGGAAAATGGCAGGAACGTTTTACTTAAAAACAAGGCTGTGCTAATGCCTAATGGTGCTACAGTTTCTGCCCCTTCTGTGGAAAACACACACGGTGAACTCCTGGAAAAAACAGCATCTCAGTGTTGTCCAGATTGTGTTTCCATTACAGTGCAGAATACCACATCTCATGTAAATGCCCTGAACAGTCGGGCTACTAATGAGTTGTCTAGTGAGATCACTCAACCATCGCATACCTCAGAGCAGATCAATTCCCCACAGACCTCAAGCTCCCAGCTGCCTCTGGAGCCAGCTGCCATGGTGACTGAGGCCTGTGATGCTGATGCTACCAGCAAACCAGCTGGAGTGCTGGGTACCTGTCCCTTCCAGAAACCAGAACACCAACAAAAATCAGTTTTGGAGATAGGTCCATCTCCTGCAGAAAGCAAAAACATCCAAGGAAACATGAAGCTATTTGCTGAAGAATTCTGTTCCAGTTCCAACAGTGGTTTGCAAGCTTCTCCTGGCAGCTCTGAACAGTATTTAAAGCAAAAGGAAATCAATGGTGCTTACTTCAGGCAAAGCTCAGTGTTCACTAAAGATTCCACTTCTGCCACTCCCATGACTCCACCATTACAATTGCTTCTTTCTCCCCCTCCTGTCATTCTTCAGCTTCCTTCAGAAGGAAAAGGCACTCTGAGTGATGGGACTTTGGAAGAAGAACACCACCATCCCTTAAGTAATGCACCTCTCTTAAGGGAAGGGAAAATAGAACATCAACCTAAGGCGTCATCATCTTGCCAGAGTCCGAATCCGTCTGTTCATATATCCAACCCCTCATTGATGCTTCCAGAAGGGCATCAGAATAATGGTGTCTCAGTGCGCTCTGAACAGACAAGAACAATGTCAGAATATCTCAAGTATTACCCACCAAATCATGGCCACAGTAGAGACTTACAAGAGCACAACCTGCATCCGATGGGACACAGGGAACGAGAGATTCTGAAGGATGAAAACAGGGAACAAACACAAGATTCAGTGCTGGCAGCCCAGCGCTATCTGAAACCTGGATGGATTGAACTGAAGAACTCTCGTTTTCTTGAAGTGCACCGTCAACCACAAAAATATAAGGATGCAATGTTTCAATCAGTCCTTCGTTATCAGGCCAGCCCTTCCAATCAGATGCCCTCTAAACAGTGCACTAGAAATTTAAACATGCCAGGAGGATTTGCAAGTCTACCTTACATCCAGAAAACTGCTCAGCCAGAGCAGAAGTCACAAACGTACCAAGTGGAGATGAATCAAGGACACTCTCCTGGTATGGGGGCCCAACATCTACAGTTCCAGCCAACTTCATACCAGGAGTGCATCTCCAAGGCAGATCCCTCTCCTGGCACTCATGTGCAGGCCCCAAGTGCTCCTCTCTTTCATTTCCAGCAAAGAGCGAATCCCTCCACTGATGAGCACTTGAATCAACAGTCCACAGAGACTGAACCATTTTCAAACTTTTTACAACATAAGCCTCATAAGCAGGCAGCACATACACAAGCATCCCAGAACTCAAATCTCCCTCAAAGCTGCCAGCAGCAGCAATTACAGAGGAAGACTGAAGAACAGATGCCTCAGACTTTCTCTCATCTCCAAGGTAGCAGTGATAAGCAAAGAGAAAAATCATGCACCAGCCAGATTAAAGTGGAAGAATGCTATAGTGGTGAAAACCAGTATTCAAAATCAAGTAATTTCCAAACTCATAACAATACCCAAGGGGGGTTGGAGCAAGTACAGAATATGAGTAGTAAAAGTTCTCCTTATGTGAAGACCTTAAAATCAAACACAAGCAAGTTACAGACTCCCTGTTCAAATGATACACACCCGGTTCCTGAACACCCTGGACTCTTTGCAGAAAATAAGACTCCAAACCTGCAAAACATGCAATACTTTCCAAATGATGTGATCCAAAATCAGGACGTTCGTCACAGGTGCTTTCCAGAACAAGAACAGAAGCCTCCACACACCCTGGCTCTGCAAGGATTTCAAGGCAAAAGCCAAGAGGCAGAGAGAGCAAAGCTAGTGGAACTTGCTCAGCAGAGGTACTTGGTGCAGAATCAAGCAAAGGCACTCTCTGTGCCCAAGCAAGGAGGAAGTCAGATGCAGATCCCTCCTCAGAGGGACATTCAGAGGCATGCTGCCCTAAGATTTCTCCTCTTACAGAAGCAAGAACAGCAACAAACACAGCAATCCCAGGCTGATTCTTGTCATAATCAGATGCACAGGCCAGTCAAGACTGAGCCTGGATCCAAACCCTCTTCCTGTAAACACCCCATGTCGGCACCCGAAGAAAAAATACCCCAAAGGGTAAAGCTAGAGACTTCCCCACCACGCTGTGATCATGGGGTACCCAAGAGCATCCTTGAGACCATGGAGCAGCATCTGAAGCAGTTTCAGCTCCACTCATTATTTGCCAATGCGTCCGTGACTCTGACTCTCAAACCACAAAAACAAATCAAAGGAGAGACACCGGCCACCATCACAGTTTGTCCGACCAAAACCGAAGCTGCAGAATCTGAGAGCCATACCCCAGCTGCAGATGAGACGCCAACCAAAAGAACAGTTGGTAACGCTCTCAACAATCTTTCAGAAGTACCTATCAAGACTCAATATGATTTCCCATCATGCAGATGTGTAGGTAAGTGCCAGTAACATACTGAGGCACACGGTGTCTTCCAGAATTAGCTAATTATCTTCATATTTGAGAGTTCCTTCCTGCTTAAAGCTGGAGTCTGTCTGAGAGCCATTTGTAAAGGCTCATAAAAACTTGTTTTTGTCTTCACAGACACTTGTGTCATGCAAAGCAAAAACTTCACTTGAATCCACCCCCCCCCCCCCCCCAAAATACTCACTGAATATGTTCATTTTTCCCTCTAATCATCAGATCTTAAAAGCATAAATGTATTTTAGACCATTTTAACGATTTGTTTGTATATATTGGAATTTTATCTGTACACCAGAAGAGGGCATTGGATACCATAGGACTACAGTTCTGAGCCACCATGGGGTATTGGGAATTCAAACTGCTTCATCCATCTCTCTAGCCCTAGATCTTGTTTTGTTTGGTTTTTGAGACAGGGTCTCCCAGCCCTGTCTGTCTTGTAACTCACTACTTAGATCAGCTGGCCTGCCTCTGCCTCCCAAGTGCTGGGATTAAAGGCATGCATCTCCATGCCCAGCCTTGATCTATTTATTTTAACTCCTATCTCTTAGGGGAGGCATATAGGCAGGAAAATTTGTTAACAGGAAAAACAACTACTTCCTCCAACTCATGGAGCTTTTTAAACAACAAAACAGTGCCATAAAACCATGTTTAAAGTTGTGGTTAAAGATTAGTAGATTTCTGGGAATTGAAGAGGTTACTATTTTTAATCTTGAGTTGGAAAATTGCAGTACCAAAGTTCTGGGTACTTAGTTACAAGGCTTTAAGTACTTAGTTAGCCCTTAGTGCTAAAGTATTGAGTACGTGCAGAAGCTCTCTTAGAAGCACGTAGTAAGTCCTTTCTCACTTAACACTCTGCATTGGTTTGTGTTCCTTTTTGTGGGTTTCTTTTATTTTTTCATAGAAATGGTACTTTTTAAACATGCCTTTTGTTCAGTTTGTGTGGTGTAATAGCTGTGCAGCTGGAAGATATCGATAGTATCTGGTCCCTACAGGTATAGTTGAAGACATTAGAAGAACGGGGCACATTACTATCTAGGGCCCCACCCCTCCCATGTTGTACACAATGTACTGTGCCGTCCACTTGGTAGGCTGGTGGGGGGAGGTCTTTCTGCCCTGTGTGTGGCTAATAAGTTGCCTCACAGAGCTAACATGTATGTAGCAAATGTCATAGCACCAACTTCCCACATTTACTTACAACTGGCCCTTTTACTGGACTCTCAGGATTCCCTCATAAAGTAATAACTTCAGAGCAGTGAAAATAGTTCTCATTAAATGTTGAGGGAAAATAGGAGTAGAATAAATGGACTCACCAAGTTGACTAATCTGGAGTGGAAGAGGACAAGATTTTGCAATTTTCAAATGACAAGCATGATTCATGTTGGATTTCTTTTCTGTTTAGAAAACTTGTGTTGTACTTTATTACATATTTTAATTCCTTTATTTTTATTTGGTTCCATATACTTGATTTAAAATAATTTCTTATGCTATGTCTGAAATGTACTGATAATTTGCCAGTAGCCATTGTGTATGTATTACTTGGCACATTTTCTAATAGATCAAGCCACCAATGTACTCTAATTTAAAGGAAAAAGAATGAAAGTGACTTAGGGCCATTAATGTGCAGCTGGGGGATAATCTTTGAATGTAGCCTTAATACTTAGTATAATTGAGGTCTAAAATAATAATCTTCTATTATCTCAACAGAACAAATTATTGAAAAAGATGAAGGTCCTTTTTATACCCATCTAGCAGCTGGTCCTAATGTGGCAGCTATTAGAACAATCATGGAAGAAAGGTAATTAACTCAAAGGCACAGGGCAGATTAACGTTTATCCTTTGTATACAGCAGTTTTTCCAGTTCCCCCACACAGAGCAGTAAACAATTGTAAATCAAGTAATTATCAGTAGGCTTAGCTATTCCAGGGTTGCCAACCCAACACACTGCTATTCACTACAGAGTCACAATATTTGACAGGACAAATAGTTGCTTAGCTGGCACAGGCTGCCCATTTGGAAATGGATGCTAGAAAACCCAGGCACAAACAAAAATCATCCAGCCAACCTGCCAGGCATGAGAGTGCTGGCGCAGGCTGTGAAGGGGCCTCACTCTAGCCTTCTCCTACTACGTGGTGATGTGTCCAAGAAATAAAAAGGGGAAGGCAGTTAGGATCATTGATTTAAGTCTTAGCTTTGCAAATGAGTTCTTTCTGTTACAGAAGAAAGCAAGGGTGAAAGGTTAACTAAGAGACTCCATTTGCTTTTCAAAACTGTCAGTCCAAGGTATCTACACTTAATTCCTTTATGTCAAAGACTCAGAAGGCCTTTCCTATAGATAAAGCTCCGAGCTGTTTTCTGTCTTGCTCTTAAAGAAGCAGACATGTATTAAAGTGTATTTTCATAGATGTGGGCAGCACACACAGTATCATTTCTTGCATTCTTTGTGGGTTATGCACTTGTAATTTATTATGTAGAAATTCACCTGTAGTCCTACACCCTGGCAGAGGTAGTGAATTTCTCTAAACACTTCCTAAACAGCATCTGGAGTACAGGGAATACAATCTATTTCTAGAGTTCTGACTTTCAAAAATAGCGGGATACTTTTTGCTGGGTTTCTTTAGAAATACAAGATTTCTAAAAACTTATTTCTCCAAGTTGTAAGATAAATTTAGTAAAGGGTGATAATCAAATGGTATATGGTTTCAAAAATTGAATTGAGCAAACTAACTTATTTTGTACTTTATATAGAAAGATAGCTTTCCCAGTATTATATACTCAACATATAATTGCAGAGTAATTAATTTTGGTATATTTAGATGCTGAAGAAAAGACTTAGGACTTAACCCATTACTTGGCTTACACCAACTTTTAAATAAAATAATGAATGTTTATTTATTAAGTTAAACCCCTAATTTTGATTGCCTCTTGAAGTAGTCTACTAATTGTGTGTTTGTGTGTGTATATGTGTGTGTGTTTCTTTAAGGTTTGGAGAGAAGGGTAAAGCTATTAGGATTGAAAAAGTCATCTATACTGGTAAAGAAGGCAAAAGTTCTCAGGGATGTCCTGTTGCTAAGTGGGTAAGTGTGACATGTCAGTGCTCTTGCTGTTCAGTCTTGATCATTTTGATTCATCTAACCTCAAGAATTGGCTTGCCCAAGCCAAAGAGTATTGCCAGTTGGAATGAACAGCCTGTGTGTCATCTTGTATTTTTTTAATAATTTATTTAACTTTATTTTATGTACATTGGTGTGAGGGTGTCAGATGCCTTGGAACTAGAGTTGCAGACAGTTGTGAGCTGCCATATGGGTGCGGGGAATTGAACCCGGGTCCTCTGGAAGAGCAGCCAGTGCTCTTAACCTCTAAGCCTTTTCTCCAGCCCTGTCATCTTGTATGCTTAAGGTAGAGTAGTTCTAAAATCATGAACAAACCATTAAATTGAAATAATTTAGTAGTTGAGGTCTAGAGCAATGGTTCTCAACCTGTATAGGTTGAGAGCCTTGGGGGGGTCAAACAACTCTTTCACAGGAGCCACCTAAGACCATCAGAAAACATAGATATTACATTATGACTCATAACAGCAAAATTGCAGTCATAAAGTAGCAAAAAAATAATTATGATTGGGTGAGGGACATCACAACATGAGGAACTATATCAAAGGGTCATAGCCTTAGGAAGATTAAGAAGCACTGGTCTAAATCATAGTCCTTAGACTGTGAAGAAACAGTCCTTAACCCTTTAAGCACCAGGTTATTTATAATGCCACTTAATGAAAACCTCAACTAAGACCTTACATGTCTTTTCTGTAGTTCTTGCTACAAGAGTAGCATTTAATTGCCCCACTATACCAGGCCTCTAGCGATTGAGGAGTATTTTTGTACTATATCTTTTTGTGGTAGTTGATTAGGTGCTCACTGTATACCTGGGCAGATGGTGATAATTTTGATCAAGACATGAAAAAATATGCACATGCAAGTGGATACTTACTGGAACCAACTGACCTTGGTTCTGTTTTGGGTGGGGCGGGACTGTTTGGGTGGGCTGTTGATTCACACAGGTGCTTCGGAGAATGACCGTGGAGGAGAAGCTGATGTGCTTGGTCCGAGAGCGAGCTGGCCACACCTGTGAGGCTGCTGTGATTGTGATTCTCATCGCGATGTGGGATGGAATCCCAAGGACTCTGGCTGACCAACTCTACACAGATTGTTCAGAGATCCTGAGTAAACACGGTGCACCCACTAGTCGGCGCTGTGCCCTGAATGAAGAGTAAGTGGAGCTAAGACCCTTCCTACCTTCCAGGGATATAGATGTGTTTCAAGCAGGACTTGAATTTGTCTATTGACATAAAGTGAGGTCACTTGCTTTATTTATTTCATAGTTGGACAGTGAATGGTTTGCTAAAATGAATAATTCATAGTGATTTTTAGGAATATTCTGTCCACTTAGACCATAAGTCATTTCTCAGCAGCAGTTTCTGGTAATATGTAAGTGTCTGCACTTACATGGCTTTAGGTAGAATTAGTTTTACCCTAATTTCTATTTTAGTTCTCATGCCATAATTTGACAGTCCTTATCAATGTGACTACCACTTGAAGATTTGTAAGACGTTCTGTAGAAATTGAAATCATTTTTCTATGTAATCTAGTTCATCACTTCTGTAGTACAAATTGGCTTTCCCTTTCAATACTGTTCCATATGTCACTACTGTGTATCTGTTGTTACTGTTGTTGGTTTAACTTGGTCCCCTCTGCATGAAGCCAAAGCATTCTCTCCGATGTTTTCTCTGTTCCTCTTCGGTGAATTTCTGCATGATGCTGAAGTACAGGAAGGCTCTCCTGCTACATTTTCTCACAGTTGGCTGAAAAATCATTTAAGTTTTTTACTTCTTCAAATCTACCTAATTCTAACTACAGAATCATTTGGGATTACAGAAGGATATGCCCATGTTTACCAATCCCATTGCCAATTGTTTGTTATGCTTTCTCAGACTTGGTTGTATACCATTGAGCCATGGCTGATTTAAGAATTTACTCCTCCCATTTAAAACTCACTTGATTTCGACAGGTTTGATCAAAAAGTCTCACGGTCTTGACTGCCCTCAGTTCAGTTCCTAGCACATGACTTGTAAATGTCTGTTGAACTGCTTCAGATGGAAAATACTGTCCAGTCTATCGGATTATTTTGTGAAGTGAAGGCATGTTGGGCACACTTGCTGAGGAGGAATTACTGTTCTTACACCAAAACAGTGGCTTCAGATTCTCAACTGTTGAAGAACTTAGGAAATGATTTAGGGGAGGATACTTACTTGCACATTCACACTTACTGTTTGTTTTATGCCTAATAGCCAGGAAACACAACTAACAAAGGCAGATATCCACCAACAGATAAATAGTTAAAGAAAAAATGTCAGCCGGGCGGTGGTAGTGCACGCCTTTAATCCCAGCACTCAGGAGGCAGAGGCGGGCGGATCTCTGTGAGTTCGAGGCCAGCCTGGTCTCCAAAGTGAGTTCCAGGAAAGGCGCAAAGCTACACAGAGAAACCCTGTCTCGAAAAACAAAAACAACAAAAAAAAAAATGTGATGCATGCACATAATCAATTTCTACCCATTGAGAAAGGAAATTATTTTCAGGAAAACGAGTGGAACTAAAGATGATTATGTAAAACCGTCTAAAACATTATACCAAGAGTGTCATGGCCATGACATGATAGTTCTCTTGAGTTTTTTGGGCATAGGTTCACATTCTCACCTTCCTGCATTATCAACATTGGTCTCGTATATTTCCTTGAAATTTTTCCGACTTGAGTGATGTGGAATCAATCTCAAAGCAGTTTTAATGTGTGTGCATTTCCCTGATGTTTTATTTAATATGTTCAAATATTTTGTTGGTTCATGTATACTTCCCGTCTCTTCAGTTCTAGCCTGCTTATTTATTGACTGTGAGTTTGGTTTTAGTATTTAGTTTTTGTAGTTCTTTAAATATCCTACATTTGATCCCTGTCTTGAGCCATATAATCTCACTATCATTAAGATTACCTCAGGTGAGGCTTCTTGATTATTGTCAACTTGACAGGCTCTAGAATCACCTTGGAGACATTTCTGGGCATGACTGAGGGATTTTCTATAGATAGGGTTAATTGAGGTAGGTAGACACACTCTAACGTGGGCAACACCCTTCCTGGCTGGGCTCCAAGACTTCAAATGAGAAAGCTATCTACAAGAGCATTTGTCCTTCGCCACTGCCTTACTTTTATCCATATTGAAAAGAATTTTCTTCTGTAGCATGTGGATATTTTCCCAGAACCATTTATTCAGGCATCAGTTCTCAAATTTGAATGTTGATACCTTTATAAAATCAGGGGGCTGTAGCTCTATTTCTGGGTCCTCTATTCTTATTCCACTGGTCTAAATGTCTGTTTTTGTATGAGTACCATGCTGATTTGTTGCTATGACTCTGTAGCATGGTTTGAGATCAGGTATTATGATACTTACAACATTGCTGGCTTCTGTTTAGGATTATTTTGACTATTTGGGACTTTTATGCTTCCATATGAATATTTGGAACTAAATCATTTTTCTTATGATGTGAAGAATGTAATTTGAAATTGGGTGATTGCTTTGACTCTAGATCATTTTCATTAATATAGCCAAATTATTGATTATGCCAATGCATGAGTATATCTCCAATTTCTTGATTGTCTTGAACTTTCACCTCTTTGGTTAATTTTATTCATTTTGTATTTTTTTTTACTTGATTTGAAACTATTGTGAATTGGAGTTCTATTTCATTCTTGTCAAGTTCATTTTTGGTATATAAAGAAGCTGAGGAAATTTCTTTGCCATTTATTTATTTATTTATTTATTTATTTATTTATTTATTTATTTATTTATT
>CABHPH010137199.1:21379-43420 GCA_902168325.1 Peromyscus nudipes
ATTTATTTATTTATTTATTTATTTATTTATTTATTTATTTATTTATTGGTAATTATCTGTGTGGATGTGTTCATGCAATTGCTAGTACCCACAGAGGTCAGAGGAGTTGGATACCTCTGGACAGAGGCCAGAGGAGTTGGATACCTCTGGAGCCCGAGTTATATAGGTAATTGTGGGTGATAGGAACTAAACCTGTACTGCTATTTCCAAAATCCACTGCTGGATTTTTTTTTTTTATTTTGTGCTTTCCTGAAAAGACTGAGCATTGACTTAAAAAAGAAGAATGATAATGAATAATCTTGCCTCATTCCTGATTTGAGGAAATGGTCCCCATATAGCATATGTTGACTGTGGTTTTACTTTATACCCTTTATTATTGTGTTTGATATAGGTTCCTTCTATCCCTAGTTTCTTTAGAACATCTCATGAAGGAATGTTGAGCTTTGTCAAAGGCTTTTTGTATGTCTGTTGAAGATCATGTGATGTCTGAACTTATTTGTGCATTGTTGGGATGAAACCAACTCTACCAGGGTGTATGATCTTAATGTGTTCTTAAATATGATTTGCAAAACTTTATCCATCTGTGTTCATCAGTTACATTAGATCAATAGTTTTGTTCTGTCTTTAAATTGTAGAATGAGTTCCTTCCCCTTCCTTATCAAAATTTGTGTATCTAACAATACATTTATAAATAATGCACCAAGTGCATTTTATTGAGCATGACAAAGAATAATAATAAATAATAATAATTAAATAATTAATAATAATAATAATAATAAAAAGTTTGAACACTAAAGTGAGAAATTTGAAGTGGACAAACAATACATGGAAACAAATATCTTTGACACACAATTACATGAAATCTAGGTATACTTGGTCAAAAAAACTAAAAGGTAGAAATAATCCTCGCCAGGCGGTGGTGGCGCACGCCTTTAATCCCAGCACTTGGGAGGCAGAGGCAGGTGGATCTCTGAGTTCAAGGCCAGCCTGGACTACAGAGTGAATTCCAGGAAAGGCGCAAAGCTACACAGAGAAACCCTGTCTCAAGAAAAAAAAAGAAAGAACCCCATCTCCTTAAGACATGAGGATGCCTCAGTAACACAAAAGATAATGGTGGAGTTTGTCAGAGACTAAGGTTCTAGATGTCCTTCCTGAGGTACAGTGTAGTGTACCTATAATCTTGCATTTTGTGCTTTGATCTTAGGAGAAACTGTGCTTGTCAGGGCTTGGATCCAGAAACCTGTGGTGCCTCCTTTTCTTTTGGTTGTTCTTGGAGCATGTACTATAATGGATGTAAGTATGCCAGAAGCAAGAACCCAAGGAAATTTAAGCTACTTGGAGATAATCCAAAAGAGGTTGGTTTGTTTCCTAATATATAACCTATTTTTCATATAGAATTAATGAGCATGGATGACCTGTCATACTCTCATTAACAGAAGGAATTTCATCTCAGATGAACCTACAAATTCTGGCTAAACCATAAGTACAAAATATTTTATAAATTTAACATAACTATGCATAGCACCATAAATTATTCCTTCCTGTGGGTTGTCTTAGCCAGGATTTCTACTGCTGGGATTTAAAACACCATGACAGATCACCTTAGGGAGGAGAGATTTATTTCACCTTAAAGCTTGTAGGTCATTATATAGGGAGATTAGAGAAGGAATTCAGAGGCACAGAACCATTGCAGAGGCCATGAATGAGTGCTATTTGCTTGATCCCTATGGCTTGATTTGGGTCACTTTCTTATAGCACCCTGGACCAGAGGTAGCACTGCCCACATTGAGCTGGGCCCTCCCCAATCAATCATCAATCAAGAATATGCACCACAGGCCTGCCCACAAGAAGGCATTTTCTTAATTGAAGTTACCTCTTCCAGAATGACTCTAGGTTGTGTCAAGCTGATAAAAACTAACCAGCCTTTACAGAATAGCCATGTGATAACTAAATTAGGTTAGGCTAGGCTGGACTAAAGAATTGGCTCTGAGTAAAAAAAAGTCTGTAATACAGTAATTTTTTTTTTCAAGAAAAGTTTTTCTGTGTAGCCCTGGCTGCCCTGGAACTCACTCTGTAGATCAGGCTACTCTTCTTGAACTCAGAAATCTGCCTCCTGAATGCTGGGATTAAAGGTGTGCACCACCATGCCCAGTTTAGGAAATAATAGATTCTGATGTTTATAGCATTTTGATTTCTCTATGTAATTTTATACTATTTAGTATGTATAATGATGAGGTTCCATTAACATTACTATATTTCATGGAGTATTTGGGAAAAAAACATGCCTATAATTAATATCTTAGACCAGATAAGAATTATTTGCATACTAAAATTTGTCCAGCCTGAAGCTCTGTGATATTGGGAATTGCTGTGACAATGTGAATCATGTTGTAAACAAGGACAAAAATATTGTGGCTTTATAGACTATATATATATATATATATTTAAAATAAGGAAGACATTTTAAAGGAAACTAAATTAGGATTTGCGATGTCATTCTTTTTCATGTCTGAATTATGGAAGTCATGCTTATAATATTTAGCCACAAGATTTAAGTTACTGTAGTGAATGTATTTGAGCAACTAAAATAGGTCAATTTTAGTTTACATGTTCCACTTAAAAATAAAATGAGCATTGGTTTCTTATTGAAGCCATCACATTTTTTAATCTCTTAAAATACAGATTCTTTAAATTCAATATATTCCTCTAAAAGGGAAATGTTATCTGCAGCTATAATATTAAATAAGGATAAATGACTTAAATATTCTCAGGATATTTTCTCAGGCAGGAATGTAGTACAGCCATCTGTTCACCTACTAAAGTTTGCATCTCCTGATGCACGTGTCATCTGTGTGCGCGCTCACACAGGGCATGAGGTGAAAAGCATAATTATTGATGTGAATGTATATGTACCGCATACATGAAGGTGCCCGTGGAGGCTAGAAGAAGGCATGTGATCACCTGAAACTGAGTTCCAGGTGGTTGTGAGCTGCCCTGACATAGGTGAGAAGAACCATGTTTGGGGTCCTCTAGAAGAGCAGCAAGTGTCTTAACAGCTGAGCTATCTCTCCAGCTTCCCAAAATTGTGTTTAACATTAGTAATTTTAAAGTGAGAATGTGCCGCGAGTGGTGGGGCACACCTTTAATCCCAGCAGCCCAGAGGCAGGCGGATCTCTGTGACTAGGAGGCCAGCCTGGCTTATAGGGTGATGTCTGGACAGCCATGGCTCCACAGGGAGACCCCGTCCTGTCAGAATGGCAGTGGTAATTTACCGTCAGAGTATTAACATTAACACATGCTGCTTCAGAAAGCCTATCTGAAAAACTTTGTGAGCATGGAGTATTGAGGATGCAGCAATGTTATTAGAAGTAGTCATATTTTAGGATATATAAAGAAAAGCACTACACTTGCAAATAATACAACTGAACGCCTCGTGTCTAAAAACACACACACAGGTTTATATATCCATGTTTAACTTGTTGAATCATTTTGTACAGGAAGAGAAACTAGAATCACACTTTCAAAACCTGTCTACTTTACTTGCTCCAATATACAAAAGAATGGCACCTGATGCATACAATAATCAGGTAAGTTTAAGTGATGATTGATGAATCAAATATTTGTTCATTCATTATTCATAACCTATCCAGTCCAGAAGTATTTGTTTTTTGTTTTGTTTTCTTCGAGACAGGGTTTCTCTGTGTAGCTTTGCACCTTTCCTGGAACTCACTTTGTAGACCAGGATGGCCAGAGATCCACCTGCCTCTGCCTCCCGTGTGCTGGGATTAAAGGCGTGTACCACCACCGCCCAGCCACTTTTCCTTTTCTTAATGTATGTGAGTGCTACCCAGCATATAATACACATATGGAAGAAAACACACACACACACACACACACACACACACAAGGTCCCCTGGAACTGGGTTAGAATGGATAGACAACTCTAAACCACTAAGTGGATGTAGGGGCTCTGCAAGAACAGCAAGTGCTCTTAACAGCTGAGCTGTCTCTGCAGCCCCACTCTTTCTCTTAATTGTTAAAACTACTTGTAGAATTGTTCCTAGTATATGAATTTTGCCATCAAAAAGGTATACTCTCGGTCTTTTCAGCCTTAAAAACAGTTTTTAGTCCTAATTAATGTTTTATCTACTAATTTATCACTATGTGAAGATTTTGTTGAATATATTTAAATCATGTGACCCTGACTATGCAGTCTATTTTCACAAGATTATCTTTATGTCTAAAAATGTGTATTACATTTATTACACATGGGTCCAGATGTCAGATTTTTGCTAGGCATTGTGGATTTGCTTACTTCACAAGTACTAGGCTCACTAGTTAGTGAGGTGTTGAGGTCAGAAATTGCTCCAGATTGATTCCCACAACAAAATCATCCAATGAACTCATGTGAAGACCTGTTTATAATATAACCACACAGAGGCATCAAGAGATCAGTGTGACAGCTACGTGTGTAGAAATAAGTTAAAAAGCAAATATAAAACACAAACAGCAACTGTCACATAATAAAAGCTAGGAAGGGATGTACACAGAGATAAAGCTGTTCCTAAGTATCTGGTACAAAATTTACACATGGTATCAGCCTCTAGGACCCATCAGTGTACTGTTTGAGTGTGCGTTGGAGGTGGGAAAGGTTGAAGTGATTGAAGTTTTGCTTGAAAAGCAATCTTAGACATTTTGGAAAGTAACCATAATCAGAAGTATCATCTACACAGATATTCTTCCATCTCATACAGTTTTCTTTTTACATGGGTTGTTTGCTTGACTATGTAGAAGACTTTAAATGTGATACAATCCTCATTTGTCTGTGGTGGGTCTAGCGAGAGCAGGAGGGAAAACCCCCGAGACTGGCAGAAAGAAACTGCAGGGAATGAAGAGAATGGACCTGACTTTATTTTTAGCAGTGGTTATGTGGGTCTACCTAGATCAAAGTTAGACTAAATTCCATAAATGCCACTTCACACATGTTCATGGGCAGGTTATATTTAGGAATATATGCAATTTGTATGCGTGTGTTTGTGTGTGTGTGTGTGTGTGTGTGTGTGTGTGTGTGTGTGTGTATTCCACTAACAATTAGTGGAAAAAGAGGCCATGAATTTGAAAAAGCAGGGTGGGGGGGTTGGAGGGAGAAATTTGGGACCTGGCAGGCAGGGCAAGTCAGTGGTAGGGTGCTTACTTCAGTATGTGAAGGCCTGAGTTTGATCCCTGGCATCACACAAGCATGTGCCTGGACACACCACACACACACACACAAACACATACACATTTTTCCTCAGCAATATTGTCAAATGAAACTTGTGTGCCCTATTTTTTGGCATTTCATTATTTTCTAGATATAAAAGTGCAAAATAGTATCAAATAATCTCAATATGTTGTCTCTAGTACCTTCCCACTCACACACATATTCTTCTCAGGTTGAATTTGAACACAGAGCTCCAGAGTGCCGTTTAGGTCTGAAGGAAGGCCGACCATTCTCAGGGGTCACTGCATGTGTGGACTTCTCTGCTCATTCCCACAGAGACCTGCACAACATGGCAAACGGCTGCACAGTGGTAAGTGGCACCCTATGATCCTAGCAACATCTGCTGGTGAAAAGCACAGGTGGTGGGGTGCTGGCTCAGAATAGATGTGAATTGTGTTCCAAAGTGACCTTCCTTGGGCACTACTAACACTCTTTGTTATGAATGGCACATTAGGAGAAACGTGGACAACCACATGAGAATTTGGGCATTCTTAGCACTAATCTAAATCATGTCTACACATTGTTATTTCAAATGACTTATGAAGAAAACCAAAATTGGGGCTGGAGAGATAGCTTAGTAGTTTAAAGTGTTTGCTGCTCTTGTGGAGGACCAGGGTTCCATTCCCAGCACCCATGGCTCACAACCACCTCTAACTCCAGGTCTAGAGGATTTGGTACATTCTCCTGGTTTTTGTAGTCATGCTAACATACACATAAACAACACATCCATACATACAGTTAAAAATCTTAAAGAATTAAATTTCAGCTTTAAGTATGTAGTCAATTATAACCAAACAAGTGGGGAAAGAAAACACACACTCACACCTTCACTAGCATTTGCAAGACAAGGTACTGATTCTCCTAGCAGAGAAATACAAATGAAAAGCACGTGATCACTGCCAGCATGTTCTCACCGCCATAGTTTGTAATGCGCAGTTGAGGAAGTGGTTCAGCCTGACAGGAAAGCCTGACAGAACTGAATTGGATCCCCTGTGCCTTGTAAAAGCCAGCGCTGTAGCAGATGACTAAGGATGCCTGAGCACTTCCTGCAGCATAGGGGAAGCAGAGACAGAAGGCTCTCTAAAGCTTGCTATCCAGCTCTCCAGCCCAATCAGTGCATTTCAGGCTCAGCAAGACACTAAGGTGGTAAGTTACTAACACCCGGTGTCATGCTCATGACGCATGCTCAGTAAGTCCAAAGGCGCTCATGATGATGCCTACATATTCCAGTCGACACAATGGATTGACACATCCTTGGTTATAAACATATAAAGCTCTGATGCAGAGCTATCAGCCCTAGTGAGATTCAGGAAAACAAGCCGCTCATCACCCTGGTCAGCCCCAGCCATTGGTGACTGCTATATTCTGTAAGAAACACAGTAACTCAGCCATGCAGTCTGTTCTGCATCCCAGCAAGGTGATTGGAGTGGGAAGTGAGAGAGCCTGCCTTTGAGCGATCACAGGTTCTACAGGGCAAGATGGAAAGGCGCTCTCGATGAGAGCTGAGTAGTGATAGATATGCAAGGGAAATGTATTTGGAGACATGAAGTTTGGAGAACATTCTTCACAATTCCTCGCATTAGTCATTTAGAAAGATCATATTCCTTTTAAGGGGGAATCTCCCATATTCATTTTTATATCTGTGACCAGGTCATTTTTATGTCAACTGGCATCTTGTAAATTTTTCTTTTTTGGGGGTGGGGGGTTGTTGTACGGGTAGGGTTCAAGACAGGGTTTCTCTGTGTAGACTTGCCAGTCCTAGAACTTGCTCTGTAGATTAGGCTAGCCTCAAACTAACCAAGATCCACCTGCCTTCTGAGTTCTGGGATTAAAATCATGTACCACCACTGCCTGGCTGTAAAGTTTCTTGAGCATACTAAATTTTTTAAACATGGATGGTTAGGAGTCAGGTCTGAGGGAAGCTGAACTGTGTTGTATTGTCATCCTTTGCCAGCCCATTGCATATAGTGGTCACATGGTTAACCTCTTGGAAGAAAGAAATTACCCGTCATGTGGGAAGCAGGAGACTGCTTCATTTCATCTGGAAGAAGCAGATCCTCCCTGAGTTCTAGCTAGACATGCTAGTGCATGACAAACAGCTACTTCATAGCGATTCCTGATAGATAGACTTGAAAAAGTGTAAACGCAAGGTTCTCTATGTCCTCCATTTGTACATTGTCTTCACTAATGACAGGCAGATCTGTATGCATGTCCTTGATCCAGCACATGCGGATGCTGGGAAGGAGAAACCCTAGCATGTACACTTTGTTTTGGTCCTGCAACTGAGCCTGGAACATCTTCCCCTGCCCATCAGGTGTGCACCCTCACTAGCGAAGACAATCGGGAAATTGGAGTGCGGCCTGAGGATGAGCAGCTCCATGTCTTGCCCATGTACATACTTGCTCCTGTGGATGAGTTTGGGAGTGCTGAAGGTCAGGAGGAGAAGATACGAAATGGGTCCATTGAGGTTTTGACCTGTTTTCGGAAGAAGATGATAAAGTTAGCAGTGCGGGCCAAGAGTGACCGACAAAGAAAACTGGAGGCCAAGAAAGCTGCAGCTGAGAAACTTGCTTCCCTGGAGAACTGCTCAAATAAGAATGAAAAGGATAAGTCTTCCTCTCGTACAAAGCAGATGGAAACTACAAGTCATATGAAGCAGCTGCCAGGTAAACTCCATGTGGCATGTGCTAGCTGGTACCTGGGGCTGTCAACAATCATAGTCTGAGTCTATACCACAGTCTTTGCTCAAGTGGCCAGGCTGAGGCTGCACTGGGGTTGTCAGAGTTTGGTGTACCTTCCATCTCAAACTAGAAAGACATTATAGAGGTCGTTTACATGTCGAAAGTAACGGGAGTCTTGCATTGACAGTTCACCAAGTTTAAGGAGGGAGCATTTGGACACAGATCCAGTGGAGCCAGAGGAAGGTCACAAGACTTCAATATGTCAGAAACTATGCAAGTAAAGCCTCTCAGAATGCAAAACAGCACATTGACAAACAGTAGAAGGGAAGACAGGAAACTTAGGACAACTCTAAGTCATTAAGCCTAGATACAGATAATTCAAATAGTACTGCACTGAAATGAGTTTGCAAATGCAATTTACAGGATAGAGGGGAAGGTGAGTATATTTTTCCACAGACAGGTTTAATCTGGTTTAGGTAAGGTTCCACACTCATCAGAAGAGTGGTAGTCAGTCCTACTAAAGAATGGACACAGAGCCCCTTGCTTTATGCCTACCATTAGAGCTACTAAACAGGAATCCAGTTTTTAGAGAGTATTGGCTTGACCCCAACTACAAGAATGTTGTTTAAATGTAGCTTACCACTGATTTGTTTACAACCAATCCTCTTTGCTTTGAGAGATGAACATCTCTTTCTTACTGGTTTCTGTGATGGAAAGCTGTTCATGTCTCAGAATTGCCACTGCAGGTCCAGTTTGTAGCTTACAAGTCTACAAGGTGTTCTCTGCAATTGTATAAGATGCTTTTTAGAGCCAGGCGGTGGTGGCGCATGCCTTTAATCCCAGCACTCAGGAGGCAGAGGCAGGCAGATCTTTGTGAGTTCGAGGCCAGCCTGGGCTACGGAGCGAGATCCAGGAAAGGCGCAAAGCTACACAGAGAAACCCTGTCTCAAAAAACAAAAAACAAAAAATCACTAAGATGCTTTTTAAGTATAGATAAATGCCGTTCTTCTTGTCATTTTAATTCTACAACAAAGTCCTGTCAGATGCCAGACATTTGAGAGTCGAGTCAAATAAAACCTGTTCCCTTCCTCCAGGAACAGTAGAGGTAAGGGGGGCACTGTTACAATCCAGTCCCTCCTTATCAGACTATGTTTGCATAGAAGATGATGACATGGCCTAAGTGGAAGAAAGGGAGGGAGATAGGTAGAGCAGGCAGAGGCATTTTGAGTGACTCTGGACACACAAATTATTTTCAAAGTTCAGCATGTATTATTCTAATACTTCAGACACAAAATATTATGTTGACAATGTTCATCTTTGCTTGGGGGGATTGCCAATGCTGTTGCATGTATTTAAGTATCTCCACTAGAGCTCTTAAAATAACAATCCACTGTATTTGTTCCTGCTCTCTCCTTAGAACAATTGCGGCTTTCAGGATCAGTCATACAGCAGCCCCAGCCACTCCAGAGGTACCTTCAGCAAGTGCCGCAGCCACACCGGCCACAACCACAGCCACTACAGACACAGCCACCTCAGCCACAGCCACAGCCACAGCCACAGCAGATCTTGCCCAGTAACACTCAGTCTGAGTCCATTGGCTCTTACTCCACCAACCCATACATGAGACGGGCCAATCCTTATTCAAGCTCTTCACACACTTCAGATATTTATGGAGATGCCAACCCTGTGAACCTTTATCCCACCTCATCTCAAGCTGCAAGTTCATATTTGAGTCCTTCTGACCCCATGAATCCCTACCCTGGGCATTTCAATCAGAATAATCAGTATGCAGCATACCAGTGCAATGGGAATGTGTCCGTGGACAACTGCTCTCCTTTCCTAGGCTCTTACTCCTCCCCATCTCAGCCTGGGGATCTGTGTATCCCCAGTTATCCAAGCCAGGACCATTTCACCAAGCTGAACCTCCCACCAATCCACACATTTTACCAACAGAGGTACTTAAGTTATGGAAACCAAAACATGCAGGGAGATGCCTTCACCAACTGTACCATAAATCCAAATGTACACTACCTGGCAACTATTTCTGCTTATCCCACCCCTGAGATGGATGGCCATTTCATGGGAGCTGCCTCCAGATTACCACACAGTATAAGCAATCCAAACACAGACCTCAGAAACAGTGAGCATCATCCACCTTCTCACACGACCCACAACTACACCACAGCAGCTGCGGGCATGACGAACAGCTCCAACAACGCCCTCCCCAAGGAGGGTGCCATGCTCTCACACACAGTTAATGGGCTATCAAGGGTGCTTCCAGGGTTTAATCATGATAGTACTGCTTCTGCCCAAGGTCTATTACCCAATTCGACTGAGAGCAGTC
This sequence comes from Peromyscus nudipes, assembly GCA_902168325.1. Lineage (NCBI taxonomy): Eukaryota > Metazoa > Chordata > Mammalia > Rodentia > Cricetidae > Peromyscus > Peromyscus nudipes. The sequence continues at coordinate 31,665 of CABHPH010137199.1, forward strand.
AGGAGAAGCAGCCTGGGGCAGCAAGCCAGGACATGGCTTCTTCTGTGGAGGAGGCTTCTTCTGTGGAGGTTTGGTCAGACAGTGAGCACTGCTTTCTGGATCCTGACATTGGAGGTGTGGCTGTGGCTCTAACTCATGGATCAATTCTCATTGAGTGTGCAAAGCGAGAGACTCATGCCACAACCAAAGTAAATAATCCTAATCGGGCTAATCCCAAAAGGATCTCACTTGTATTTTATCAGCATAAGAACCTGAATGATCCAAAACATGGTTTGGCTCGCTGGGAAGCCAAAGTGGCAGAAAAGAACCGAGGGAAGGAGGAAGAGTGTGGACCAGACCACGTGTCTCAGAAAAGCCACGGCAAAAGGGTAAAACGTGAGCCCACAGAGTTGCAGGAACCTTCTGAGCCCAGTTACCTGCGCTTCATCCAGTCTCTTGCTGAGAACACAGGGTCCCTGACCACAAACTCCACAGTGACTACATCTCCATATGCCTACACTCGGGTCACGGGGCCTTACAACACATTTAAATGATGCTGTCCCTTATGCCAGACCAAGAACAACCTCTCTCTCCTGGCATGGGCAGTAGGGGCAGGTCACAGCATCCATGACAAATGCAGTGTGTGTGTATGTGTGTGTTGGGGGGGGATGTCAGCTCACCAGCAAAATAGGGATTAATTTTACCATTGCACTTAATCTCCACTGACTTCCCAAGTGGTCACTGGAGGCATTCAGGAAGAAGACCAAAGCATCCTATGCAAAGGGAAGGTGGGAAGAAAGTGCTCTACAATTCCTATTTTCAAAACCACTGGTTCTCTTATTGGCTATGGTCTTTTGTGTGTGAGATGCTCCCTTATCTGCACATGTGACCACTTCTGAAACCAAGTTTGCATAGTCATGGGACACAGTACTGTAGTAGGACAGTTGCAGGAATCATCTGGTGCTGATCTATGATGTACCGAATACTGGAATCGTGGCTTTTTAGCATGCAGTTTTTACTGTAATATCTTAATATTAACTTATTTATCCAAGTAGCTACAGAAAGATTACGTGAATAATGGAAAAACACTGAATTTGTTTGGGTGTTACATGAAATGGTGCTACAAAAATGGTGTCTTTAATAGCTGAAGAATCGATGCCTTTTTATCACGCTACCAGTGCAGTCTGGTGCCCTTGAAGAACTGGGGTACCTTCCATTTACATTTCTGTCTTATTCTTATACAGCTTACTTTTTAAAATGTGGACATTTTAAAGGCCTGGATTGTGCTTATCCAGTGATGTCTTTGTAGGACTATAAACATAATGTATACATATACACATTTTTATATGTGCAAATATGTGTATATTGAAATATTTTAAGTGGTGTTTTAGAAGCACTTTGCTTACCTAAGCTTTGGCAACTTGAACAATGCTAAGGTACTGAGATGTTTTTTAAAAAAGTTTACTTTCATTTAGGATTAAAAGTTTATTTTTTTTAAAGGAAAGCTTTTAAAACATTTGCTTTTAGCCATGTATCTGCTGATGAGCAGTATTCTTTGTTGACACAGCCTGTAAAATCCAAACCGAAGCTGAACGGATGTGTTAGTCCACAAAACACATGCTTTCTGGTGCTCATCTTACATGCTATACTAACGGTATGACAAGTTCATTGCTTCTGTGTGTCCAGTTTCAGATTCTCTGCTAATGCAGGCAATAACTAGCTGAATGCTCCAGAGCCAGCCAAGCTTGTCCACTTAAGCTGTCTGGGTCTGTACATTCTTCAGGGCAGCAGCAGGCTGCCTCATGCACTGCAATGTCATTTCTTTGCTCAAGTGTTCTAGTTACCAGGAAGCTGGAGTGGACTGATGCCTGCGTCAGATGAGTAGACAGGGTTGAGTCCATGTGAATCTGTTGGTTACAAAACAAAATCCCTAAACAAAATAGGCAGCTGGTTTGCTGTGGTGATTTCAAATCATAATTTGTATAAAAAGATAAAAGTTGTATAGTAAATTAAATTGTAAAACAAAACTTTTTTAATGCAATGCTTTAGTATTTTAGTACTGTAAAAATTAAATATATACATATGTATATATTATATATATATATGAGATTGAAGCAAAATTCACATCACGATGGTGCTACTCAGACTGCTCCACAGATGCTAATGTGAGCTAAGAATTGATTATAAGTTTGAGTGATGTTCCTACTTGTCATATACCTCAACACTAGTTTGGCAATGGGATATATTGAACTAAGTGAAAGCTTATAGCATTGTATACCACCATTTTTTAAAAAGTCTTTTTATTATTAAAACATACCGTTTTTTAATACTTGATTTCTTAGCAAGTATAACTTGAATTTCAAACTTTTTGTTCTAAAAATTCAGGGATATTTCAGCTCGTTCTCCTTATGCCAACATGTCATCTGTGTTTATGTAAAGTTGTCAGTTAATATATTTTTCAGGGATTTAACTCTTATTTCAAATCCCTCCTATTTTGTTTGTACATGGACTGATAGCTGAAACTAATTTTGTAAACTTGTTGACTTTTGATTATAAAGAAAAGCATTTTTAAAGTTTGGAGAGTTTCAGTGATTTTAAAAAGTAAACAATTTAAAATAGAATACACTGACCTGATAAAGGGAAACTTGTGAAAGAAAAGGTCATCACGTGGCTGTTGGCCAAGTCCTCAAAGGTTCTTGATCTAGCAATGACTACAGGTTCCTGTCCATGAGTGTCTTTAAACAGTGCTAGAACCTGGTGGTGTGCTGTGCAATAGGACTCTTGTTACATTGTGGCCTAAATATGGTGTTGCTTACTAGCTTTTCAATTAGCTTTGTGATCAGTGGAGACCTTTGTAATTAAATGGTCACATTTTGTTTGTCATTAAAACTTTCCAAATGTCTGCTTGGTGCACACACACACACACACAACACACAAGTTTAATAGTTTCCACACCATGATGTTGAGTCCACAACATCAGGTTCCTGCAGGTGCGTTTGGCCATGTTGAGCCATCTATTCATACAGAATGTTTGCTTTACATGTCACCCGCTGTCATTTGTCAAACTGCTGGCCGACAGGAGCAGGGAGTGCGGTTTAGAGAAGGTGGGTCATATAGGAAGAGAGGCGATTAAATAACGTTCAACCTCTCGATTAGATCAAATGGAAAGCAGCCCAGTGATTGGCTTCCATAGGAGTAGGTTGACTACAGAGCCATACTTGAAAGTGTTTCTGCATGGTGTCAACATTGCTTGAATGAATTTTTCATCTTGATTGACGAACAGTGAGGGATAGTTCACTTTACAAAGGTAGTTGTTAACTTAGGAAAAGTTTTTGCAGTTTGACACTAAGATATTGAACTTCTGTTTGCATTTTTCTATGGATTATTTTTTTAACTTAGTTTCATTCATGAGATACTGGGTTTGTTTATAAAATCTGAGGGTGGTTATAAATACTGTAAGTATTGTAATGTTATGCAGGCTATTTGAAAGCTGTTTATTATTATATCATTCCTGATAATGCTATGTGAGTGTTTTTAATAAAATTTATATTTATTTAATGCACTTGAAGTATCCTATTGCAGAAGTTTCTGTTCTATAAATAAGGTAAAATGGGACAAAGTGGGTTTTGTTTTACAGTTCCTTTACACAGTTCTTCCACATGTTCAATTAAATCGAAATGAATACCCCAAAGCTGTTTCTCTAGTCAGGGTATCTGCTCATCACCCCCTTTTCTCTCTCTTTCAGCCTGTTTATTTCCTCTATACATAAAGACATGTAATCAGGAATGGAGTGATCACAGCAGCTGATCCTAGGATGTCATTTCAGCTGTCAGCATCAGCTGGTACACATTCTCAGGCTTAAGCCCTGGTCTGAGTCGGGAATCGCAGCCTGTTCATGCTCACTCCTAATGTCCACAGCTTGCCTATGCAAGGCCTTCAAGAGTCCGGTGCAGGAAAGGTTGCCTGAGCAGTACCAGCTGTACCTGTCCCATGTGGCTTTGGGAGGCTTGAAGCAACAGTGCCTTCAGCCCCATCTATTCTTTGCATGTCCATCATGTCAGCTTGCAACCCCACAGCACTCTGGTTGCAGTGCTTCCCAGATCCATGGGGCATGGTTAACCTTTATGAGCATCTTGTAGCTTAACTATTCCCAAATTAGAGGGCAACCATTTTCATCATGCCTATAATAAGGGAACTTCCTTTTCCATATTTTTTTTATTTTGGCCTAGGGACAAATTTGACTCAAGTGGTTCAAGCTTTGGGCCCTGGTCACTTTCAGCTCACTGACAGATGCCTTCCCAGACTGCTCCAAGCCTGTATGCCACGAGCAGCCACCCAGTAACTTTTTTAAAGTTGAATTCCCTGGGCATCATCTACTCAAACCTCCATAAATTCCTATTGGGGGACTTATTAAGGCCACTCCACGTAGTTAAAAGGGAAATTTATTTAATGGTGTAACCTACAAATGAAGGGATAGGTAGGTTGCGGGTTCTGGGAAAGACGCAGCGCAGTCCAGCAGTGTTCTCTGGAGAACTCTCCTCGGTCTACCTCCAGCATCCAGGAAACAAGAGAGCGAGGCGCATCCCGATCTCTCTTGGGTCTTCAGGGCCCTCCCTCGGCCCCGCCTTGTAGGCGTGATAGTTACTGAAGCCTCAATGGGGGTTGGAACTTCCAGACCAAAGCTGGAATGGCTACCCACTACAAATTATCACCGTCCACTTAATGTAAGGTCAGAGAGCAGCAGTCAAACACTACACCTGAAAGATTTTTTTTTTCTGCTAGCTCCCTCCGCACCCTGATCCCACAAACCTTCAGAAGCTGGGCATGTTGTCAGCACACTACAGAAGGAGCTGGAGACAAGCTTGCAGCTGAGCTTACAGGGCACTTGAATGGCTAGACAGCTGGAAATGACTGATGAACCAGCATTCACCATGTTTCATTGGCCCCTTACCTCTCCTAAAACTGCCCAAAACAAACCCATACAAAGCTGCCCTTATAGCGTAAGCTGCTGCCTCCCTGAGCCTCGAGTTGCTTTAACATCCAGACAGTTCCCACATCGGATAACTGTACTTTTGCTTTATAGCTTTAACTCCTGCCTGGTGTGCTGCAGGAGAACCAGGACACATGAGAAATGACTTGATTCAACAAGATGCATGCCCCTTGTGGCCCAAGACCTCTAAATTGATGTTGTTGGTTTGAAAAGCCACCGGGAGGTGAGCATTCTGTCAGAGGGGGGCGGGGGGGCATTTCTTTCCAGAATTAAGATGAGGCCTGCCCTTGTTCCATGAAACATTTGCTTGACTTCTATCACTCATCTGGTCAGGGGGTGCCTCCTTCCAGGAGAAATGAACACAATTCTGAGAAAGGAATGAACTGTAATTTACATTATTCTGGTTTCTGCAGTGTGCTTCAGAACAAGGTTCTTTTGTTCTGATACATTTGAGCCGCTCTTCCTAACATACACATGCGCTGAATATGCTCTTGGCAGCTCCTCTTTCAGCAACTTCAATGATGCTTAATCTACTCAACTGACACTGTACTCTCTAATCAATTCTTAATTCAAGCTGAAATGAGAGTTCTACTTATGTATTGGGTGAAATGTGCACTACAGAAAAGGACTTTGCCTCTTCTCCCCTTTCTAGATGAATCCAGATGTGTTAAAATCACAGGATTGAGGATTCATAGGAAAAAAAAAAAACCTTGTTTTTATCCCTTGCATAGGAGAAATGTGTGTTAATGTGATGCTCTAATCCAGTGGTTCTAAACTTGTGGGTTTAGACCAAATAAACTATCTCCAAAAAATTCTTACATTACAATTCATAACAGTAGCAAAATTATAGTTAAGAAGTAGCAATGAAAACAATTTTATGGTTGGGGTCACCACAACATGAGGAACTCATTAAAGGGTCAAAGCAATAGGAAAGTTGAGAACCATTGCCCTAACGGTCTCATAGTGGCCATTTGTTGTTGTTTGAGACAGGATCTTTCTATGTAGTCTTTGCTGTCTTGCAGCTCCCTATGTAAGCCAGGTTAGCCTTAGATCTTCCTGTCTCTGCCTCCCAGGTGCTGGGATTCAAGGAGTGTGCCACCATGCCCAACCACAGTGGCCTTAAAAAAAGATTTCATGTGTATAAATGTTTTGCCTACATGCACGTGTATGTGGCAGGTGTGTGCCTGGTGCCTCCAGAGAGGGGAAGAGGGTGTCATTCCCTAGGACTGAAGTTACACATGTCTACTATTTGTCCTGTGATGTTGGGAACAGAACCGCAGTCCTCTGCAAGAATAGCAAATGCCTTTCACCACTGAGGCATCTGTTCAGTCCCACAGTAGTCTCTTGATTGGAGCTTTAAGAAGTGTAATGCTGGAGACAGCATCTGGCTTTGGATTTAGTGTGATAGTGTCACTGAACCATATCTGGAAGGTCAGCACACTGTAGCCACCATAGCTATGGTGAGGATCAGATAGGAATATAATTTTTTTCTTTTATTTTTGAGACAAGGTATCTCTGTGTAACAGCTTTGACTGTCCTGGAACTTGCTCTGTAGACCAGGCTGGCCTCGAACTCAAAGAGATGTGCCTGCTTCTGCCTCCTGAGTGCTGGGATTTAAGGTGTGTGCCACTACCACATCTGTCAACATCTCCTTTGCCTCATGCTTGAAGATTCCTTCCAGTGACAAGCTTCAGAGCTCCACTAGTAAATGCTACAGTGGACAGGATCCTAACTTCCTGCTTGGGTATTATGCTTTGAGTGACAAGGACAAGTGACCTTCACAGGTTCTTGTGTTTGACCCAATGGTCTCCAACAGATGGGGCTACTCTGGGAGTGTATGGAGTCTTGCATACCCAAAGAAGGCTAAGGAGGACATCTTTGTATGATTCTGGCCTTGGTTCAACTTGTAGGAGTCCATTGTCAATAAAATATAGGGAGAAATACTATGGTTTCTGTTAATCACCTCTCTTAGTTTCTGCCACCCACTTCCTACCCACGTTTTGAATGGACCTGTTGAGGAACTAGGAATGAGTTCAACAAAGGGGTCCAGTCTTTCCTGTCACAACCACTCCTATTGTTATAGCATAAGTGGCTGGCCAGAGGACAAGCAGTTCAGAGCCCACAGCATCTCAGGCTGTCAGTACCCATGGCCCTTGATAGTGGCTGACATACCATCAGCAGAGCCTGGGGAAAGCCCCAACATTTAACTGAAGTCAACACTCCCATTGTGGAGTAGCCATGCTGTGCACTGCACACATTGTTGTTCATACCATACCTGCCTGCACTGCTAGTGTTCTCTCTCTTGTAAATCACACAGAGGCAGTGGTCCTCTTCTATGATACCATGGTGCCTAACATTGCGATGCCACTGTTCACAGCTGAAGAAAGGAAGAACAAATAATGTCTGGTAAGAATCAAAGCCAATATTTTCTAAGAAGGTTTTGTGCCAAGGTACATCTTCAATGAAAAGTCTTAAAACTAAGAAGGCAACTAAAAAAATTGGTAGAGATCTCTGATCTACCGAATATAAAAATCTACATATAGGCAAAAACAAGTATGCAAAATAAACTAATATGTATTAAGAATGTAACTGTTGGCTGGGTGATGGTGGCCTACACCTTTAACCCCAGCACTCTGGAGGTGAAGGCAGGCAAATCTCTCTGAGTTCGAGGCCAGCGTAGTCTACAGCATGAGTTCCAGATAGCCATGGCTAGAAAAACTCTGTCTTGAAAAATGAAGAAGAAGAAGAAGAAGAAGAAGAAGAAGAAGAAGAAGAAGAAGAAGAAGAAGAAGAAGAAGGAGGGGAGGAGGAGGAGATGGAGGAGGAGAGGAGAGGAGGAGGAGGAAGAGGAAGGAGAAGGAGAGGAAGAAAGGAGGAGAGGAAGAGAGGAGGAAGAGAGGAGGAGCGGAGGAGGAGGATGTCAATGTCTAGCAACAGATGACAAAAAACCAAATGGACAGAATATCTGAAAGAATTTTAGAAAGGGCCTGCAAGTAGAAATTCTTGCCACGCAACCCAACTTTAATCTCTGGAACTTGTGGTGGAAGGAGAGAACCAGCCTTTAAATGCAAGCCATGGTGGTTGTATGTATATGCACACATATACACAATAATAATTTTTAAAGGAACTTTTATAAAACATTTTAATGAGATCCAAGAGAGTATAAACACTTGCATAAATTAGGAAGACAAAGATATGAATGTGAAATTTAGCAAAGAAATGGAAATTTTGAAAAAAATTAACAGACACTTTAGAAATAAAGAGCTCAATAAGACAAATAATAAAGTTGAGGACTGAGGATATGGTTAAGTGTGTGTGTGTGGGGAGGGGAATATCACTTGCCATGCAAGTCTAGTAACCTGAGTTCAGATCCCCAGAACCCAGGTAAAAGACATACCCAACGTTGCAAGCATCTGGAATCCTCGTGTCCATTGTGGGACATGGGAAGCAGAAAATCTAGTGGGCCAGCTAGCCTGGATTTCATAGCAACGAATAAGAAAGATCGTGTATCAAAAATAGGTGGAAGGTAAGGACTCGGACCCAAGGTTGTCCTCTGACCTTTACATGGGCAGTTTGGCATGCATGACCTCCTTCCTGATGAGTACAACACACACACACACACACACACACACACACACACACACACACACACACACCCAGGGGAAGGACAAAGAAATGAATAAACAAGTCATGACAGAAGACTAGATCAAGCAATCAGAATCTGTTGAAGACAAAGCATATGAAAGACAGGAAAAGAAGAAAAGGAGGAGGAGGGTTTAATTCAAGATATTTCTAGGATCATAAATGAAAAATAAATCTGCAATTTTTTTAATACCTAAAAGCAAGAAGAAGTATTTACGGGCATGTAAGACTCATTCAATAAAAGGCCAGAAATTTCCTAAGCTTGGGAAACTTTCAGACATGTCTATGAGAGGCTTAGAGTTCTCCAAACAGAAGTGAGCAGAAAAGATGCTTAGCAAGTGTATTATACCCAAGTGACTAAAGCATAAGCCAAAGAAAAGAAAATGAAAATATACAAGGGAAAAGCACTATTGCATTTAATTGTTGCTCATATTAGATTAACTACAGAATTATCCAGGAAGTCCCGAAATCTAGGGCAGAATGCTATGATACATTCTAGGTCCTGAAAGGAAATTACCTACAGCCGTGATTACTATAACAAGGTAAATCTTGAGAAGTGAGGAAGAAACAATGACCTTACAACATGAGACAAATTGAAGGAATTGATGATAACCAGGTAGCCTTACAAAGATGCTCAGATAGCCCTCCATCCAGAAAGGAAAAACAATTAGCATGAATGCATGTGCAGGTATAGATTCAGGAACAGACAACGGTTGAGAACACAAAACAAGTCTTAAATTCATAGAGGTGAAACTGGGGCCAGGTAAAATGCCACACTGAAAGCTACTACATGGTCCAAGTGACCATGAGAAGGAAAATAGAGAAACGAAAGAGACTATTCCAAACAGGAAAAGAAGAGCTTCTAAAGCTCATAAAGACTCAAAGCAATGAAGACCAGGCAGCTAAGAAGTACAGAGGGAAAAGGTGCCACACCAAAACACAACAAACTTAACACAGCTCTTGCCACATGGCTTTCCAGTGGGGGACAGGAAAGAGAAGCCAGGGGAAAGCCAGATGCCCCAGGTAAAAAGAGATGGTCACTTTTGTTCTAATAACCAACCTACAACCCTTCCTATACTCACATCCAATTGTGAATTTCTGTGAGACTATGACTCTGGGTGACAGAATCATTCTATATGACTCACAGGGCAGTGGTCAGTGCCCACACTGAGAGAGGACCTACTATATAAAGCTGAGCTACTTTGGGGGCCTGAGAACAGGGATAGCCAGTGAGCTAACTTGCTGTAGCTCCAGATGTGACAGCCTGGAGAGGCAACTGTGCAGACTAGGGGGCTGGTCACAGACAAGCTGAGTAGTGCAGCAGATAGGAAACTCAGCTCAGACAGTAGTGTACCAAGAAATGGAGCCCTGAACTCAGTGACCAGGAGCCAATCTCATCAACTAAGAGTAACTGGAGTCTGGTGACCTGAGGCAAGCAGGTAGATCAGCTTCAGCAGTCATATAACTACCATTCTGTGCTATGGAGTCAAGGACTTTCATGCTTTAATGGACTGCTTGGTGTCTACAGACATGTAATACCAGTACAGCATTACTATTTAGCAGGTTTTGAAGCTATGAAAACAGATCTCCCACGTGTATAGGTCACACTGCTGTTGCGATCTACTTCCAGCACACTCAGGAGACATCTCAGCAGTCCATACAACTTGCTAGGAAATATTTAAGGCCAGAAAACAGCTTTAGTAAATACCAAAGGGTTTAAATAACTGCTCACATCTTATCAGATCACAGTGGACTAGAACTAGACATCAATAGTGAGAGAAACTACACAAATACTTAGAAACTGAACAATAGCTCTTGAATGATGAGTGTATCACTGAAGAAACTGGGGAGGAAAAATGTAAACTCCTAGAATCAGATGAAATGAACATTATTTACTAAAACCTTTGTTACACATTAAGACATGTCTAAAACAAACGTTTATGATCAGTGAGTGATTATTTTTTATTTATTTATTTATTGGTTTTTTTTTGAGACAGTGTTTCTCTGTGTAGCTTTGTGCCTTTCCTGGATCTCACTCTGTAGCCCAGGCTGACCTCAAACTTACAGAGATCCACCTGCCTCCGTCTCCTGAGTGCTGGGATTAAAGGTGCACACCACTACCGCCTTTAAAAAAAAAAAAAGAGGTGGAGGAGCTGGAGAGAGAGCCCCATGGGAAAGAGTACTTTCTGCTCTTATAGCTTAGTTCTCAACACCCAATAAAAGAAATAAAAAAATAAAAAAATTAATTAAAAAATCAGAACTGGGGCTGAAGAGATGCATTAGAGGTTACAAATGATTGATGCTCTTACAGAGCACTCCAGTTCAGTTCTCAGCATGCACATATCAGCTCACAAGCATTTATAGGTCCAGTTCAAGGTGATCTATCATCCTTCACTACCTTTCACAGACATCATGAATGCACATGGCACATATACACACATGAACACAAAATACTCAAATGCAAAAAAAAAAGTAGATTTTAAAAAAAGAAATCAGGATTTTTTTTCTAGTTTTACCCATTTGCTTTCAGACTTCACAATGTAATTGTTTTTTACCACTGAGTAATACTTCATTGTGTAAATGTATCACATTTTCTTTATCCATCCTTTGGTTGAGGGGCATCTAGGTTGTTTCCAGGTTCTCACTGTTATGAATAACTCTGCTATGAACACAGTTGAGCAAGTATCCTTGTGGTATGGTTGCACATCCCTTGGGTATATGCCCAAGAGTGGTATAGCTGAGTCTTGAGGTAGATTGATTCCTAATTTTCTGAGAAACTTCCATACTGATTTCCAAAGTGACTGTACAAGTTTGCACTCCCACCAGCAGTGGAGGAGTGTTCCCCTTACTCCACATCCTCTCCAACACAGGCTGTCAATAGTGTTTTTGATCTTAGCCATTCTGACAGGTGTAAGATGGTATTTCAGAGTCATTTTGATTTGCATTTCTCTGATGGTTAAGGATGTTGAGCGATTATATAATAGAGCTTGAAATCAGGGGTGCTGATACCTTCAGAAGTTCTTTTATAGTACAGGATTGTTTTGGCTATCCTGGCTTTTTTGTTTTTCCATATAAGGTTGAGTATTGTTCTTTCAAGGTCTGTAAAGAATTGTGTTGGGATTTTAATAGGGATTGCATTGAATCT
>CABHPH010137200.1:9170-24450 GCA_902168325.1 Peromyscus nudipes
TTCCTTCCTTCCTTCCTTCCTTCCTTCCTTCCTTCCTTCCTTCCTTCCTTTTCTTTTGACAGTTTCTCACTATATAGCTTGAATTCATGATCTTCCAGCCTCTTGAGTGCTTTCACGGTGACATTTTTACAGGCTGCACCTTCGAGGTCACTGTCACTTCATCTGTAGCACGCTGTACTATCACCCCAGCTGAGCTGGAGGACAGAACACTGGGCTTTGGGGCCTTCCTTCTAACTCACCTTTGTATGCATGAAAAGCTGTCAGACAGCTGAGAGGCCAGTTCCTGGGGACCCTCTTGAAACTACACAGGAAGTTCTTAAAGACTCACTGAAGCTTTCCTGCAGACATGGATGTTCCAACATCCCTCTCCTGAAAAAGGCTTAACATTCTGTTCTCTCGGCCCCTTTCCCGGCACCCTGGGCATTCCCTGTAGGTCACCTGGTCATTCTTGTTCTGTTTTCCTGTGGTTGCTGTTGAAGCTTCCAGAACTACCATTAAAGACACACTAGTAATGCTCTAAAACATAATTTCCGAGGCATAATTTTCATATAATAATATGTACCTTTTTGTTGCTGTTTGTTTTTTGTTTTTCGAGACAGGGTTTTTCTATGTAACAATCCTGGCTGCCCTGGATCACACTTTGAAGACCAGGCTGGTCTTGAACTCACAGAGATCCACCTGCCTCTGCCTCCTGAGTGCTGGGATTAAAGGTGTGCACCACCAGTGTCCAGCTAATATATGCCCTCTTAAAAATTTTTTAAAGGTTTTAATAAAAGTGCTGAGTTGTGCAACCATCACAATCTACTTTTATTTCTTTTTTGTTTGTTTGTTTTTCGAGACAAGGTTTCTCTGTGTAACAGCCCTGGAACTGCTGCCTCGAACTCACAGAGACCTGCCTGCCTCTGCCTTCTGAGTGCTGGGATTAAAGGCACACAACAATCTAGTTTGAGATCATTCAGTTGACAACCTCCCCCAACATTATGTCCCTGGCAACCCTGATCTGCTTTCCACCTGTGGGGTTGCCTGTCCTGAACAGTCCAGATAAATATATGTCTAGTTCTTATCATTCAGCACAGTGTTTTCCATGTTCATCTATGTGGTGGCGTGTGTCTGTGCCTCATTCCTTTTTGTGGCTGAATAATATTCCACAGATTGCTTATCCATTCATCAGCTGGTGGGCATTTTGATTGTTCTAGTTTTTTAGTAATATAAATAAAACTGCTATGATCATTCTCACATATGTCATTGAGTAAGTAGATATGTTTTTATTTATCCTATGAAAATACTCAAGATCAGATGGACCATATGATAAATTCACATCTAGGTTCCTAAAGAAACTCCCAAACTGTTTTCCAAAGTTGCTGCCCAGTATATACCCCCATCAGCCACATGTGATGGCTTCCCCTTCTCGACATCCTTGGCAAACCTTGGTGTTGTCTCTTTTGACAACCTTCTCTTCAGATTCCAAATTGGAGCCATTATAAATCAACAACAAAAACAAAACAAAACACATCAGGGTGGAGAGAAGGCTCAGTAGTTAAGAGAACTTGCTGCTCTTGCAAAAGACCTGGGTTCAGTTCCCAGCTATCATGGTAAAGTGAAATCCCACGGAAGTCTGGTCAATAATTTATTAGGGGATTAAATGGGAGTAACATGCTCATGAATACAGAGTGAGGCGGGACCACTGCCTCTTCGTCTGCCAGGGAAAGATGGGGAAAGCTCCAGGTCACCGAACCATGGCGTCAGGAAACCTTCTGTGTCCCACAGAGCATGTACGACCCTCCTCCTCAGTTCTTATCTTGTCACAAACTCAGAGAAGACCAGGCACCATAGAGCTAGTCACCCCAATACCATTGGCTAGACAAATCAAATTCCCACAACATCACAGCAGCACACAACCATCTGTAACTCCAGTTCCGGGGGTTCCAATGCCTTTCTATGACCTCTGTGGACACCAGCACACATGAGATGCATATACATGCATGCAGGCACTCACACACCTAAAATAAAAATACATCTTTTAAAAAAAACATGCTTTGACAATTAAACAGGCATTTTTACTTTCACATTTGGTGTGCTTTTGAAAAATTATCTTTATGACACTGGAGAACCCCCAAATCAAGATTTTTGTTTTGTTTTTTTGTTTTTGTTTTCGTTTTTCAAGACAGGGTTTCTCTATGTAGTTTTGCGCCTTTCCTGGAACGCAGTTTGTAGAACAAGCTGGCCTCAAACTCACAGAGATCCTCCTGGCTCTGCCTCCCGAGTGCTGGGATTAAAGGCGTGTGCCACCAAGGCCCGGCTCCAAATCAAGATCTTAAAATCAGAGTCCATTGGTATATCCAGGAAAAATAGACAGAGGGACATAAGAGAAGCCCACTGAGCCTGGGGACAGGTCTGGTCCTCAGAATGCATTCCCTTCCCCTCTTTAAAAAGAAAAGATTTATTTTATTTTGAATCATGTATATATGTCTATCTATGTGGATCTATGTGCGTGCGTGCTGTATGTGCCCACAGAGGCCAGAGCTCTTTTGGGGCTGGAGTTAAAAATGTTTATGAGCTAACTCTTGTAGATGCTAGGAAGAGAACTCCAGCCCTCTAAAGGATTCTCTTGACCACTGAGCCATATCTCATATTTGCTTCGTCCATGACATTTGGCTATCCAGCCCGAAAGAGGCGGTGCTTCTTGCCAGTACATAAGTAAGTCCTCTTAAAAGGAAAGAGGGAGAGGTCACGCTCTCTTCTTGGAGTGATATATCTTAATAAATCCCAATTACCATTAAACAGACTCACATGGATTGATCTTAACAAGTGGCCTCACCTGGGGCAAACGCCCACGTGGCCTCCGTTCTCAGCCGTGGCTGCTGTGGCACACTTCCCACACTACCCTTTTTTTTTTTTTTTTTTTTTTTTTTATAAATTCCCGCCCCTCCTGTCCCAGAACCTAGAGCTGCAGAGTCTGCTCCCCGCCCCACGCCCCACAGTTTCTTCCCTTCCATCTCGGCTCAGCCCACTGAAATGCTCTATTGGCTGCTGAGGGTTCGCTAAGGAGGTTGCTCAGTCCTAGCTGCCTGCAGTGTTAGCCAGAGGAAACACCCGAGCCGCTAAACCTCGGTGCACTGAACTGCGAGTCCAGCCCAACCCGACTTTTTGTTCAGACAAAAGGGGACCCGGGCGCTTACCTGCTTCGGCCTAGGCGCATCCCACCAGGCGCTCTCCGGGAACTGAGCTGAAAACGCCCCCGGTCCAGGAGCTCCCCGGGCACACACGTCCCCACCTGCTCGGAGGTCTAGGCGCTTGCAGCCATCAGCTACCCTCCCAAATCTATCCTGCTAAGGCAGGTTCCTGCTGCTTTGCGCATTTGCGCTGTGCGCCGCTACCCTACCAAGCCCGGCGCAGGCAAGCGCTAGCATAAATTAAGGGCAGCGTACAGCTGCTCTCTCAAACCAACTTTGCTCACAGGGGACAAGTGCGGGAGCAGAGTCTGGGGTGGTTCAGGCGTGCAGAGCCCGAGCTACCTTGCTGCTACCGCACCTGCTGGTCAAACATTGTCACTATATCTACAACAGTTCTCCGAGGATTGCAACTGTGGTCACTTGACAACTTTTAAACGGTAAACTCGGCTATTAAATTAATTAATTATTTTTAAAAAAGGTAAAAGAATAAGGGGAAAGGACAGTCTTAAAACCTTTCCCAGGTCAATGATTGGGAATATCACAATGCAGGGAATTAGGACCCTGTTCACTGCTACTATGGACGGGATGCTAGAAAAACTAACTGAAGAGATTAAAAAAAAAAAACCTAGCTGGGATTGATACAGTTTCGGTCATAATCATTATCAGTCTGGCAATTCATATCTTATCCTTAAAAAATGGTTTGATATCTGTGCCAAATACGAGAAATCCAATGATAATATGCAAAACTTAGAAAAAAAACCTACTATTCAAAAGATTCACGCCTTACAAATAGTTACTAAGGAGAAAAGTACAATCTTGTCTGACAAGATAAAAGCTTTAGAAATATTTACAGATGAAGAGAGTAAAAAGGTGACTGATAATATGCGAGCATTAGAACAGCTGAATAAAAATATACAAACCCTGGAAAAGGCCACTACTGATAAATTACAAGCCTTAGAAAAATTATTAAAACTGATAATAAAAGCGTTCAGACACAGACAGAAGAATTCAGAGGAGAACCAACCTCTCTCCATTACCTTATGGAATGAGAGCGGAGCAGCCCAAGGTTATTAAAAAAAAACAGCCTTGACTTATCCATATGTGATTCAACAAAGACCACCAGAAGACTGGTATCCCCAAAGCTATACAGAAGTTAAATGGGATCCTATAGGAATGTTAGATTTAAGGAGATTTAAGGAAGCAATAGTTTCCTATGGCATGCATTCATATGATGTGAGGCAGATGTTGAATACATGGTCCACGCAGAACAGATTTACTCCAAAAGACTGGAAAGATTTAGTTACAGCAGTATTGGAATATGGTCCCCAGTTAGAATGGTACAGTGGGTGAAGAAGAAGCTGAGGCCCTTGAACAGCAAAGTGGGGTTAGGGGTTTTCAGATTTTCCAAGATCAAATCCTTGGTGAGGGCTGATATGCTGATGTGGACAGTCAGGCTACATTTGATGAACACACTTTATCCCTATGCCATACTGCAGCCTTCTTAAATGCTTGGGAAAAGATTCAAGAATCAGGAAAGAGGGCTGAGCCATTTAAAGTCATACAAGGCCCAAAGGAAGCTTTCACTGACTTTTTACAAAGATTGACTAGAACTGTAAACATATCGGAATCAAATCAAGAATTTAGACAAGTACTAATTTGAAATTTGGCTTTTGAAAATGCTAATTTAGAATGCAGACAGATAATTATGCCTTTAAAGGTCAGATCAGCACCCATAGAAGAATGGATCCAAAACACAATCAATGTTGAGTCTCTTAACTATAGTGATAAGGCTTGGATAGAGAAGGTGATATATCCAAAGGCATAAAGAGACATCAAAGCGTCAAATATTTTAATTGTGGTAAACCAGGCCATATAAGAAGAAAGGGTACACAGGGTACTCCTAGAAACAATGTGTCTTTTAGGAATGACCCAAACAGAAGACCCCAGCCTTCTGGATTATGCGGAAGATGTGGCAAAGGTCGACACTGCACCAATGAATGCAGACCAACAAGAGACATGCAGGGTAAGCCTCTGCTACAGGGAGACACCTTGAGAGGCCTCTTGCGGGCCCCAAGCCACACATGGTTTAGTCATTCCCAGTCACTTGGAGGAAACTCCTTCCCAGAGCAATGAGACAGTTCAGTGCCTAACGTAAAAAACCATGCTGCACTGGATGATAGAATATCTTTGAAAGATGAATCAAAAATTCCAAGAAAAACCATAAAATGAATATTTCAGTAGACTTCTGTAAATGAACAAAGACCAAATAAATATAATTGAAGGCTTGCTGGGCACAGGAGTGGATGTGACTATATTTGTACCAGATTCATGGCATCTGAATTGGCTCTTCAGAGGGTAGATTTCAGTTCCTAGGGATTGGAACCCTATTTCAGGTAAAACAAAGCACAAGATGGGTTGAATGCATAGGGCCAGAAGGACAGAGAGGAAGCCTGAGGGTATGTGTGGCTAATTTAGCAGTGAATCTGTGGGGCCATGATCTGTTACAGCAATGGAATACCCAGATTAATATTCCTCCAATCTTAGAAGCAGACTAGAAACCAATTCATGTTTCTGGGAATAATATAAGACACTATAAAAAACAATCACCACCGGGTGTACACCTTTAATCCCAGCACTTGGGAGGCAGAGACAGGTGGATCTCTTTGAGTTTGAGGCCAGCCTGATCTACAAAGCGAGTTCCAGGACAGCCAGGACTGTTACACAGAGAAAACCCATCTTGGAAAACCAAAAAAAAAGAAAAAAAGAAAGAAAGAAAAAAAATCACCAACCATTCAGGGCACAAAGCTGTTAAACTCTCAGAAATACCAACAGCCCTACCCTTAAAATGGCTGACAAACTTGTCTGGATTGGGTAGTGGCCTATGACATCAGAGAAACTACAGTCCTTAGACCAGCTGGTTCAGAAGCAGCTAAATGCTCAACATATTGAAGTAACAACCAGCCCTTGGAATCCTCCTGTATTTGTTATTAAGAAGAAATCTGGAAGATGGAGAATGCTGACAGATCTAATTAATAAAGTAATTCAGCCTATGGGCTCCCTACAGAATGGGATACCCTTACCCTCCCTGTTACCTAAAGAATGGCTTATTATAGTTATTGACTTAAAAAACTGGTTTTTTACCATACCACTACAAGGAAAGGATAGAGAAAAGTTTGCCTTCCCAGTACCTACCTATAATAATTCTCAGCCATTTAAGAAATATCAATGGAAGTTTCTCGAACAAGTAATGTTAAACAGCCCTACCCTGTGTCAATATTTTGTACAAAAACTGTTGGAACTAATTCGTGTACAATTTCCACAATCTATAATCTACCATTATATGGATGATATCTTATTAGCTGATTCAAAGTTAGATTCTTTAGAAAACATGTTCGAAGAAGTAAAGAAAGTTTTGCCTCTCTGGGAATTACAAATTGCTCCTGAAAAAATACAAAGAGGAGATTCTGTTAATTACTTAGGATATAAGATAGGTCTGCAAAAAATTAGACCCCAAAAGGTACAAATAGGGAGAGATCACTTGCAGACTCTTAATGATTTTCAAAGATTGTTAGGAGACATTTCCAATTTACAGCCCACTACTGGAATAACTAAAGATGAACTAGTAAATTTGCCAGTGCCCTAGAAGAGGACAAAGACTTAAATAGTCCAAGAGAATTGTCAGCTGAAGCTGAGAAGGAATTGGCTCTAGTGGAAAAGAAAATATGAGAGGCACATGTGGATTGTGTGAATCCAGAGCTTAACTGCATTCTGATCATATTACCCTCTGGACATTCCCCTACAGGGATTTTGATGCAGAGGGAAGATATTATATTGGAATGGATATTTCTAACACACAAACAGAGTAAGAAATTAAAGACATATGAGGAAAAGTTTTCTGATCTGATTTTAAAGGGAAAATTAAGACTTTGTCAGTTGACAGGAAAGGACCCAGCAGAGATTTAACTAATGAAGACATTTCCTCTTTATGGAAAGATAATGAATATTGGCAAAGAGCTTGCAGTAATTTTTTGGGAGAGATTAACAACTGCTATCCCGACAGTGAGAAAATAAAATTAATTTAAAAAAAACCAAAAAATAAAAAACAAACAAACAAACAAACAAAAAAACGGGTTGGGGATTTAGCTCAGTGGTAG
Organism: Peromyscus nudipes; assembly: GCA_902168325.1. Classification (NCBI taxonomy): domain Eukaryota; kingdom Metazoa; phylum Chordata; class Mammalia; order Rodentia; family Cricetidae; genus Peromyscus; species Peromyscus nudipes. The sequence goes on from CABHPH010137200.1 coordinate 16,498, forward strand.
AGCACTTGCCTAGCAAGTGCAAGGCCCTGGGTTCGGTCCTCAGCTCCGGAAAAAGAAAAAAACAAAACAAAACAGTTGGGTCCTTCCTCACATTGTATGAAGAAAATCAATCTCTGGAGTCCCAATGTTCTATATGGATGCTCATAAAGCAGGAAAGGTGGGATATAAATCAGGAGATTTAAATAAAGTGGTTCAAAGCCCTTACAATTCTGTACAAAAGTCAGAATTTTGTGCCATTCTTATGGTACTAATGGACTCGACAGAACCTCTCAATATAGTTACTGACTCTCAATATACAGAAAGAGTTGTTTTACATATCGAAACTGCTGAATTTGTTCCTGATAAAACAGAATTAACTTCACTATTTATACAACTACAGGAAATTATCAGAAATAGGGATCATCCTATACATACAACACACATCAGATCCCATACGGTCTAGCACAAGGTAATGATGAGATTGATCAGTTATTAATAGGAAGTATGCTGGAGGCCTCAGAATTTAATAAGAAACACCATGTCAATAGCAAAGGTTTAAAAAAGGACTTTTCCATCACTTGGCAACAAGCTGAGGAAATTGTAAAAAATTGTCCTACTTGCTCCTTCTATAGCCAAACTCCATTGCCTGTGGGTAGTAATCCTAAAGGTATACAAAGAAATGAAATCTGGCAGATGGATATGTTTCCTTTTGCAGAATTTGGAAAGTTAAAATATGTGTACCATACAGTAGATATGTTTTCAGGATTTCAATGGGCAACTGCATTGAGTTCTGAAAAGGCTGATTCTGTAATTACACACCTATTAGAAGTCATGGCCATAATGGGAATACCTGTACAAGTTAAGGCTGACAATACTCCAGCATATGTCTCCAGTAAAATGAAACAGTTTTTTGCATATTATAATATACAGCATATTACAGGTATGCCGCACAATCCTACAGGACAAGAGGTTGTAGAAATATCTAATCGCACTTTAAAAGAAATGCTTTATAAACAGAAAGGGACAACAAGACCCCCCAGAGATAGAGTGCGTAATGCCTTATTAACCTTGAATTTTCTTAATGCTGATGAGAAAGGAACAACAGCTGAGGAGAGACATTGGATAATAGAAAAAGCTACTGAGCTAAATCAGCCTGTGTACTTCAAAGATGTGTTGACCTCAGAATGGAAACCAGGATATGTGTTATGTTGGGGAAGGGGGTTCGCTTTTGTTTCCACAGGAGGAAAAAAGCTATGGGTACTATCAAAATGAATAGATTCGATCGGAACAGGAGAAACCTCTTAGTAAGGAGCAGTGACAGCTCATCCACCCATGTGACAATTCTACAAGTTGTAAGGAAAACTCACCAAACAAGGGTCGGGGCAGGGTTCTGTTTTATTTATTTGTTTTGTTTTGTTTGTCTTTACAGGATAATAGAAATACCCATATTCCAGAAGTCAAAAGGCCTTGGATATCTAGACATCAAAGGGAATATTACCTAGAAAAAATTTACAAGTAAAGAATAATCAGACCTATTGGTACCAATATTCTCTATAGGGTAAATGTCACTGCTTAAACATCAATATCTCTTTACTTCTAGAAAAGTTGTAGTCCTGACTCAATTATAATCAATGCTGGCTTTGGAGTTGGGGCATGACTCTCTCCTTCTCTAAACCCAAGCATGTTGTTAAAAGAAAAATTAAGAAATTCTGTCTCAGGTCTGGAGAGATGGCTCAGTGGTTAAGAGCACTGACTGCTCTTCCAGAGGACCCAGGTTCGATTCTCAGCACCTACATAGCAGCTCACAACTGTCTGTAACTCCAGAATCCAACACCCTCACACAGACACACATGCAGGCAAAAGACCAATGCACATAAAATAAAAATAAATAAAATTATTTTTTAAAAAAAAGAAATTCTGTCTCATATCAGAAGAGCCACCTGGTGTGGGACAGAAGAAAACCAAAAATCTAGAGACTATTGTCAAAATTCTATTTCTCCCCATACTTATTCTTGACTCTTTGGAGCCCTTCTTTAGATATGGTGTTATCCTAAAAAATTTAAACTTTCCGTTTTGATATTAATAATGTTTAAACTTTCCACAGTGAACAATAAATTCTCCTAGCAGCAATCTCTGAAGCCTCCAGAGGAAAGATGGGGTCCCACATCAACAATTCTACCTGGTTTATAATGATGTCATTGATAAACACCACTCACTTTGGACTACAAACTGTTCAGGATAGTTCCAAGATGGCTAGGATAATCCATTATCTTACACCTCTAGTCAGAACTTCAGATAAGCTTTGCTCATTACTCTGAGACTGGCCACAAATGTTACAGCTAGTCCTGATGAGACTTAACCATTGTTTTAGGTTTTTCACAGGATCCCACAGAGATACCGTTGCCACCTAGACAGCAGGAAGCAATTATAAGAAAATGACGCCCCGTCCCCAACAGGTTTTGTCTTCTCAGGGTTATGGATAATTGTCATCTGTTACGGGTTGGTTATAAGTTATATTAGGGTGGGGGGTGGAACAATAAAGTTATACTCAGGAATCTCTTTTGGGAAAGAAAAAAAGGGGGATAGACAGGATAGGCTATTAAGGTAGATTATTGTATCTACTTGTAAACTAATTTAGCAAACTATCAGCCTTAGATAATTTTCACTAGTATAGATTCTTCTATATTGATACAAATAAACAATTGTATATTTATTTATCACAAATGTAAAATTATTTTTGTATTCTTGTTTAATATAAATTGTATATTGATACAAATACAAAACTATATTTGCCATATTGTACATATATATGTTCCTACTCCTATTTGAAATATTTTATATAGTGATACATATTAAGGATATTGTTGTCATATTGCACTATACATTTCTACCCCTGATTAAGATATTTTTGTATGCTGTCAAAGACAAAGATCATTGTTCTTATACTGTACATCTGTTTACAGATTGTTTATTCTTATATGTGAAACCTTAGTCTTTAAGTTATTTATGTTAATAAGAATTACAGGTTAATAGTCACTCACGCTTATCATATTTATAGCCATGTTAGTTAGGTTTTCTTTTTTTTGGTGTTTTTCATTAGTTAGGTTTTCTAGATACACAAAAATGATGTCAGATGGATAGGTAATCTTCAAACACTTCATAGACCTAGAGAATATGACATTTAAATGTTTTATATTTTTGGTTGTAAGCCTAGTCTTTAACGGCTGAGCCATCTCTCCAGCCTGCATTTAAATGTTTTAATAACCTAGAATTCTGTTGACGTGAGACACTATTGCTCCTGGCAGCACTGATCTGCTCCCAAGAGGATGTTGGGCATCGAAGATACTCCATGTGGAGTTTATCTTCTTCTTGGCAATAAATGGCATGTTGGGCAAAGAACTGCCCTTGCCTCAACTGTTAACAGAGAGAGAGAGAGAGAGAGAGAGAGAGAGAGAGAGAGAGAGAGAGAGAGGAATGGGAGGAACTCCTAAAAGAAGGAAAAGCCATTGTATTCTTTTGTCTATGGGTTTTTTTTGGTTTGTTTTGGTTTGTTTTGTTTTTTTCCAGACCAGGCTGGCCTCAAACTCAGAGATCCACCTGCCCTGCCTCAGGGATTAAAGGCGTGCACCACTATATCCGGCATCAGTTTGGTCATCTCATGCCTAACCATAGCTCTCATCATCATTTTCTCAATGTTTCAGTCTTTGCCACTTCAACATTTACTCTTCCTTTTAACCTCTGTGTCTGTTCTCACTGTAACGCTTGTACCCTTTTCCCTTCCTGCCTACAGAAAGCTAGCTCCTGCATCACTGGTTTGGATTTTTGTTTGTTTTGTGTATAATTTGGGTTGGTATCAAACTTGCTGCCCTCCCACCTCACCTCAATTTTCCAAATGCTGGGATTATAGACATGTGCCACCACACCCCCTTTCCATTTCAAAAGTAAAAAAGTGGGACTGGAGAGATGGCTCAGGGGTTAAAAGCACCGACTGCTCTTCTAGAGAACCCAGGTTTGGTTCCCAGCACTCACATGACAGCTCATAACCATCAGAGGATCTGATACCCTTTCCTGGCTTCCACAGGTACTAGGCACATGCATGATGTACATACATGCAGGCAAAATACTAACACATAAAATTTTTTTAAATTTGCCAGGCGGTGATGGCACATGCCTTTAACCCCAGCACTCAGGAGGCAGAGCCAGGTGGATCTCTGTGAGTTTGAGTCCAGCCTCGTCTACAAAGTGAGATCCAGAACAGGCTCCAAAGCTACACAGAGAAACCCTGTCTCGAAAAAAAAAAAAAAAACCCAAAAAAAATTTTTTTTAATTTGAAAATGAGAAAACAGACTAGAGGTGACCTGTGCCCAATGCTAGTAAAACCATGGGGTCCCCAAGGCCTACTGCACTCTATGCATGGTGGCTTCTGTTCTATAGAGGTTGGGCCTACATCTGGCCAGCCTCTCATCCCGAGCGAGGCAGCCAACAGTATGCATCGCCCTACCCAGCTGCACTGTCATGGGAACAGAGCTCTAAATTAGTCTTTTTTTGTTTTCTTTGACTGGCTCTCATGTGGCCCAGGCTGGGCTTGAATTCACTGTGTCGCTGATGATGACCCTGGACTCGACCCTCCTGCCTCCTCTCTCGGGCTGGAATTACAGGTGTTTCCCCTAAGGGCTTCATGCATGCTAGGCAAGCACTTTACCGAGTGAGCCACATCCCCAGCCCCCCAAAGGAGTCTCTCAACAGCATCTTTCCAACCCCTTGGTGTGCCCAGTGCTGTGGGCCTTCCGCTAAAACCAGCCTCCTGGGCCACCTGCTCCTGAGTCACAGTTCGGAAGTATTTTAGAATTGGAAACTCCCTGCGGATGCCTCATGCTGTGATCTTGAATCATCCACTGCTTTCTGCTTCCCCAAGGACCCGAGCTTCTGGTCTCAAACACATACAGCCAAGAGCCCCTCTGCCTCAAACATCCCTTCTTTGCCTCTCTTGACACATTCCGGAACCACTTTTTAGCTTCATTTCATTCTGGCTCTGAGGAGACTGAGGAGCATCTTTCTCCTGGAAAGAGCCACGATCTAGTGATTGCCAGAGGGACAGCATGGTGCCTCAGATTGCTGTTCTGGGCAAGACCCCTAGCGGCAAGTAGGAGTTGAACCTCCAATGGTTTGATTACAAAATCTCATACCAGACTTGAAACAACCGGAAGTAGCCAGGCACACAGGGGCTCAAAGCCAGAACGGGAGAAGACCAGGCTGCAGAGCATCATGACTGCTACTTCCCAGCTTTCAGGTATTAGAAATGGCCCAGCGGAACCAAGCTACCCCAGAGTCTCTGCCGATCTCAGGACTTCAGCAGACAAGTCACTGCACAATGGGCTGCTTCATCCAGGAGACACTGTGGGGCTAAAAGTCACTCCAGGCAGGCGCAAGGCTTTCGCTGGGGTCAATTAGCGGTGCTGGGGGCAGGATGGCAGGACCCCAAGGACAGGTAGGGATCTGCGACAGGCAGTCATGGGAAGTCTGTTGAATTTGGGAACCAGACGATCCAAACATGTCTGTATGACTCAGCCTCCCAGTGGCGTCAGCAAAAGTCACCTGGACATTTTGAACCTTGAGCCCCACTCTTTGTGATGCCAGTAGTCTTACTCTTCACTACATCCATTACGTTGTTACAATCCTGGTCCTGGAAGGAGTCGGTCCAAACAAGAAGCCTTGGTTCTCCCATACTCAACTCGTCAGCCCTGTCCATTTCTCTTCTTACAAGGATAGGCTGGGGCTCCATGATGGACCTGTCATGTGTAAGGTCCTGAGTTTAATCCACAATACACAAAAAGGTCAATAAAAAGAGAAGAAGTAAGTTGAAGGCCCTGGTCTGCCAGGAGCTGTGAGAATTCTGTCTCCTTGTATGGTGATATTTTATTTGTGCTGAAGTGTGATTTTATTTGTATGTTAATAAATAAAGTTGCCTGGGGATCAGAGCTAAGAGCAAGCCATTAAGCAGAAGTCTGGTAGTGGTATCACACGCCCTTAATCCGATCACACGGCAGGCAGAATCTCTGTGTGTTGCAGGACACAGTCAGCATGGTGACACATGCCTTTAATCTCAGTACCAACCATAGAGAACTGGAGGTCTGTATAGACAGGCAGTGACAAGGAAGTTGTGTGGTTGGGTTTACAGCCAATGAGAAGGCAGAACAGAAAGTCAATAAAAAGACAGGACACAGGAAGAAGGTCTCTCAGGGGAAGCGACGGCAGCGAGTGGTAAGATAAGGTGGTCTTAGCTCTTGGCTAGTGCTCAATCTCTGGGCTTTTACCTCTATTTGGCTCTGTGTTTCTTATTTAATAAGACTGTCTAGAATTACATCTACAACCTTGTCTACCCTCTCTGGCATGACCCTTTACCCTAGGACTGTTCTCTTCCTGTCCTTCCAAATGCCCTGCTACACCCCATGTCTCTGCTCTGCTTAGTTCTCTGCCTGTCCTTTCTTTCTCCAGACCCTATCATCCAGCAAGACCCAAGCCTGTGTGTGCATTCAGTTCAACTGACAACTTGTACTTTTACCGTGTGTCAAGAATAATGAAGCCAGGCATCGGTGGCTCACACCTCTAATCCCAGAACTCAGGAGGCAGAGGCAAGTGGATCTCTGGGTTCAAAGTCAGCCAGCCTGATCTACAGATTGAGTTCCTGGACAGCTAGGGTGACACAGAGAAACCCTGTCTTGGGAAAAAAAGAAAGGAATAAATGAATGAATGAGTTATGGTCCCTGACCCTGAAGAGCCAGAGAAGAGGGAATGTCTTGTCTCTGAACTCTATGGGGCTTGCTGTCTGTCCTGATTTCAAAGAAATTGTGATCAAAGTTCTTTGTTTTTGTTTTTTATTTTTTCGAGATAGGGTTTCTCTGTGTTACAGCTATCCTGGATCTCGCTCTGTAGACCAGGCTGGCCTCGAACTCACAGAGATCTGCCTGACTCTGCCTCCCAAGTGCTGGGATTAAAAGCATGTGCCACCACCGCCCAGCTTCTGATCAAAGTTTTGAAAGTAAACAGATCTAAGTTCAAGTCCCATTGAATCCCAATGCCCTTAGACAAGCCAGCTTCGTTTCCCAACCTCAGTGCCCAGCAATACAAAAGAGGGTCATAATATCTTTGTCACCATCCTGCAAAATGACGAAGCCAAGGTGCATCAATGAGAAAAATACACCTTTTTGGAAGGAATCTTGTTTGTGGCATTACACACACACACACACACACACACACACACACACACACACGCAGGATAATCATAGGGAAAATTTAGAACCTCATTTGACTTCCTTCCTCTTATTCTGTGTTTAGTTTTGGTTTTACTTTTAGTTATATGAAAGGAAGGAGGTTTCCTGTAATCCTCTCACCCTCAGAAGTTAAGGAAAACTTAAAACTGTCTGGATTTGGAAATTTTCAAACTTAAAAAAAAGTTTCAAGATAATATATATGTATATATACACTAATATCCTAGACTCCTTGTTAACTTTCTGATACATGATTTTTTTTTCTCCATTGAAAGTCTGAATCGGGGCTAGAGGGATGGCTCAGGAGTTAGGAGCACCAGATGCTTTTCTAGAGGATCTGGGTTCAATTCCCAGAGCCCACATGGCAGCTCAGAACCATCTGGCTCCAATTCCAAGTGATCTGAGACCCTCACACAGACATACATGGAGGTAAATCACCATTGCAATAAAGTAGAATTGAAAAGACCAAGCAGACACCATAACAGCTGTCAGTCTTCTCTCAGAGATCAGGCCTCAATTTCAGTTTCCTGAGACTTGAGCAAGCAGTTTCTGGGAGGGCCATGAACAAAAGATCCTTGCAGTAGATCCCTTTCTGCATGTACTGATACTCTGACTGCTCAAGGTTCAGCCAGTTGTTTACTGTCTGGGACCCCTCACCAACTTAGAGCTACGTACATGGGTCAATGTGAACGTGCGAGGCCAGCCA
>CABHPH010137201.1:0-14152 GCA_902168325.1 Peromyscus nudipes
GCCTGTTTGTATAGACCTCCAGGTGTTCTATGGTTGGTATTGAGATTAAAGGCATGTGTATCCAATGCTGGCTGTATCCCTGAACATACAGAGACTTACCTAGCTCTGTCTACCAAGTGCTGTGATCACAAGCGTACACCACCACTGCCCTGCTTTCCTATGGCTTGATAATAGCTCTGACCCCCAGGCAACTTTATTTATTAACATACAATTAACATTTTGGTACAAAAGAAAAATATCACCATAAGGTACTTTATAGATTCCCGTAATAGCTGACTAGATGCAGGCTGAGAATGCAAAACAAGAAATGTTTGAACCAAGAATCCAAGTTGAGTTATCTCTTTAATATATGAGCCCAGAATAATACCTGCTAAGGTGGCAGTCTCCAAGGGATTCTCATCCCCAGTGTGCATGCCCTTCATTACTTTCCTCCCACACCGAATGGGGCTGACCTGTGTGACCCACAGGCTAGTTCAGAACTGATGTGTATCTTCCAAGACAGAAAATGTGGCTTCTGCCTCACCCCTCCTCACATTGTTCACTTTGGGGAGGTCAGTTGCTGTACTGTGAGGACATTTAAGTCATTCCGTGGTGAGTTCTAGGTATTAGGGAACTGGGGTCTTTTGCTAACAATGAGCACCAACATGGCAGTTATGAAAATAAGATGGCTTGGAAACAGGTCCTCCCATCACTGGCAAGCTTTTGTATGATCCTAGGCCAGATACCACCTTGAATGTAACTTCAGGAGAGACCGGAGGCAGCATGAAACAGCTAGGCCACCCCAGTATCTCCATTTGTAGAAACTGCATGAGATGATAGCGATGGTTTGGGCTAGGCTACTATTTGAGGGTAATTATTTAGCAGAAGATAATATATCTGTCATAGAGATAGGTTAAAGTCACTCAGAAGTAGCCTAAAGCTGGCAAGTACAAGAGGAAGGTTAACAGCTTGACTTACTGTACGAGAAAGCAGACTTAAATCACGTCTCACCATTTAAACTCCAGGCCTCTGGGGACTCTGAAGAGCTCTTCCTCCCTGGAGAACTGTTACTGCATCAGTATTAGTACTGAGGACTCAATATTGTCGCCATGCTGGCCACATTGTCTAGTGAAAGGCTTAGCTGTCATCTAAGAAATGCATCTGAGAAGCGTATGTTACAGGCAGCAAGAGATTAGAGTTCCAGGGACCAGTTCTGGAGTAGAATGGGGAAGCAGAACTGTTGGGACTAGTGAGTTCTGAGTTCTTCCTTTTCCAATTTCAAGATTATAGCGAGAAATCCAAGGGAGTCTGCTTAAGGGGTATAGGGCGTTTATTAGGATATAAATTGGAGAAAACAACTCACTAAACAGAATAAGGCAAGGTCATCGCAGAGTCCTGGAAGGCTGAGGTCCTGTGCCACGCTGCTCCAGCTTCCTGAGTCAGTCCACACCATCCAAGCCCCCGAGGGGGAGAAGAGAGTGAAGCATGCGTGCCCCTCAGTCTTAAGTTAGCCCCGAGGCCACACCCTAGGGGCTGGTACCTCAAGGTCATAGGTGGAACAGGTATCCACTACATCTCCCCCTTTTGTCTAAATAAGAAAGTTCTAACCTAATACAAAACTATATACAATAGGCACAATTATCAAGTATTGTCCAGGAGAGGGGAAAGGTAATAACATAAACAAAAATAGAAATACAAACAACAAGAACAACATCAAACAAGAAACACATACTAAATGTCCAGAAATGTCCAAATCATGGGTAAATGACAAGTTACAAAGATTACTCCAATAGCTGTCCTATCCTGAAGAATCTAACTTTAGTACCTAAAATGTTCTTAGCTAAAATAGAAGAGGATTATAACTATAACTATCTAGTCTTTAACCCCATCAAAGATCTGAGAAGGAAAATAATATTATCTGAGTGAACAGGAAGTACAAGCAAGCAATTTCTGAAAAATTTCAAGAATTGACAGAGACAGCTGGCAGCCTGAAGAGTCACCTAATGTTTCTCAGCACCTTTGGGGCATCCATTTTTGGCTACAGACCTAGAATATCTGACAGACCATTATCAGAAGCAGGAATTTTGAAAGACCATGTTACCCTGTCTTGGCAAGGTTCAGCAGTTGCTTTTCCTTGTGTCCTGATTGTCCAGAAAGGTTAGTGAGCAAACTGTCAGCAGCAGAGGCAAGGGCCGTTCTTTGCCCAGCAGGCCGTTTTTTACGGAGAAGAGGATAAACTTCCAATGGAGTGTCTTCGATGCCCAACATTCTCCTGGGAGTAAATTGGTGCTGCCAGGAGCAACTGTGTCTCACATCAACAGAATTATAAGTTATCAAGACATCTAAATGCCATTTTTTCTAGGTCTATGAAGTGTTTGAAGATTACCTATCCATCTGACATATGTTTCTGTAAATCTGGAAAACCTAACATAACTATAGATATAACAAGCATGGGTGACTATTAAACTGTAAGTCTTATCTACCCAAATAACCTAAGGACTAAGGCTTCATATTAAAGTAAACAATATATAAACAAATGTACTGTATAAGGACAATGACCTCAATATTGTGACAATATACAAAATAACTTAATGAGAGGTAGAAATGTATACTGCAATATGACAACAATATCCTTAATCTGTATCAATACACAAAATATCCTAAACAGAGGTAGAACATACATATAGTATGATAAATATAATTATACATTTGTATCAATATACAAAATATTTCAAATAGGATTAGGAACACGTGTACAATATGACAATTATAGTTTTGGATTTGTAACAATATACAAATTATCTTAAATAGGAATAGAAAAACAGTTTATATTTGTATCAATATATAAGAATCCATACCAGTGCAAATTATCTAAGGCTGACAGTTTGCTAAATTAGTTTACAAGTAGATACAACAATCTACCTTAATGTCCTATCTTATATGTTGCCTTGTTTTCTTTTCCAAAAAGAGAATCCTGAGGTGCCTAAAATACTTTTAGAATTTGCTATAATGTTTATATACCACCATTTCTTCTTTTTAAGTTTTAAATTATATTGTGTGTGTGTGTGTGTGTGTGTGTCGGGGCTGGAGGGATGGATCCGTGGTTTAAAGCCCTTATTCCTCTTACAGAGACTCAGGTTCAGTTTCTCACACCCACATGACATCTAACAACGATCTGTCTCACCAGTAACAAAGGATCAGAACCTCTGTGGGGACCAAGCATGTGTGTGGTGTAGATACATAAATGAAGGCAAAACACTCATACATAAAGTGAAAATGTAATATATATTTAAAACTGTGTGGTTGTGCATACCTTTAATCCTTGGCAGGCCGTGGCAGGTGGATCTCTGTGAGTTCAAGGACAGCCTGGTCTTCCATAGTAAGGACAGCCAGGACTACATAGAAAAACCCTGTCTCAAAACAAAACAAAACAAAAAGTCAAAACTGTGTGTGTGTGTTCATGCACACACATATATGCATTCCACAAAGAGGTGTTGCCACACTCAAAAGAAGAGCTTGCAGGAGTTGGTTCTTTCCTTCCATGATGGAGATTGAACTCAGGTTGTCAGGGTCGGCAGCAAACACCTTTACCAACCAAGTCATCTTGCTTGCTCCTGCCTCTATTCCTCAATGACCATTTCTCAACCCCAAACACTGAAGTTACCCAAGATTCTTTATTACCTTGCTACTTATATCTAATCATATATGTGTGTGTATATATAGTATACATATATGTTTTCAACATATATTTTGTACTCCCCCCTTTATATGGTGGTAAGGACAGACCCTGGGGCTTCACATATCCTAAGAAAATACTGCTGTATCTCCAGTCCTTAATATACACACAGTGGGGGGGGGCACCAATGAGCAAGACAATGTTTATATCCAAATGACTCATATTCTTTCATTGTAGTGAGGGACGCAGTATCCTTATAATCAAGTATATATTATACTGTCAGATATGGATACATGCTATACAGCAAAGAATAAATTAATAAGAGCAAGGAGATGGAGAGAGAGCCTGGCCATGCCTCTTCACATCTCTCCATCCCACTGACCTTATCAAGATGCTTCATCCCCCGTCTGAGCTATTCCTACAGTTGTGGGCTATTTGTACACTGTGTGAAACTGTATTGCTGTGCTTGGTGTAATAAGAAGCTGAATGATCAATAGCTAGGCAGGAGGTATAAGCAGGACTTCTGGGCAGAGAGAGAGAGAAAGAGAGGAAGTAGGAGATGAAATTTAGGCATGCTTCAGAAGCCAAGGGACATGAAGGGAGTCGGACATATAGAATGAAAGAAAGGTAAAAGCCGCGAGGCAAAACATAGATTAATAGAAATGTTTAATTTAAGTTATAAGAACTACTGGGACAAGCCTAAGCTAAGGTCAAGCTTTCATAATTAATAAGTCTCCATGTTGTTATTTGGGAGCTGGCTGGTGGGACATCCTACCTCCTCTGTTACCTTGAGTCTTGGTCTCTGGGCCCATGTCTAAGTGTGTTATGGCCCTGCTCCAAGTACCAGCAGTTCTGTGTTCCTCAGAGGGTAAACGGAAGAATGCTTAGCTAATCTTTTTTCTTCCTTTTTCACTGAATGAAGCCACCAGAAGATAAAATTCAGAGTCTGGACAGCAAGAGCACCCACTGCCTGCGTTTGTCCACACTCCCGAGGTTAACCCCCCATCGTGTGCTAGACCCAGCCTCTCAGCCACTGTCCGTGCCCTTCCCTTCCTTTGTCGACTGTCTCTTTAGCTACCTCTTCCTTCCCCTACCCACTTTGAGACAGGATTCCATGTAGCCCAGGCTGGCCTAGACTTGCTATGAAGGCAAGCTCTCTGCACTGAGCTACACCAGTGAACTCCTTCCTCTTGAGGACTCATCCTCTATTTCAGTCAGTGTTCTCCAAGGTGGAAAACTGACTAAGGGGCTAGACTCAATGGTCAAGAGTACTGGATTCAGGTTTGATTCTCAGCCACTGTGGTGGCTCACAACTCTCTGTAGCGTCAGTTCCAGGAGACCTGACTCCCTCATTTGGTCCCCTGAGATACTGTGCACACATGTGATATACAGGTATACCACATACATGCTAAAGGACAAAACACCCACACAGGTTAAAGGAAAGAAAATAAAAACCGCCTCATCCGAAGATTTAGAAAGGACTTGGGACTTTTCACTGCGGTCGTCTTCAGCTTCTTTTTCATTCACGTTGATTCCTGCGGACTGTAGGGCTAGAATTTATCCTTGTCTGCTCTGTATTTTGCCCCTAGGAAGGCTGCGTGCTGTCACTCGGCAGCCTGGGCGTCCCTGGCGGTTCCTCCTGATCTTGTCAGTCATTACGATAACAGCACATTCTGCTTCTCTATAGGCAGGCCGCCCCGCTCTGTTCCTTCAGGTCTAACATCCCCAGAGTTCTTGAAGATCTCTGTTCTGGAATGGTGTCCTCGCCCGCAGAGCCATCGCTGAACTCACTAGAGATTGTCTTAGTTTGTGCTACTGCAGCAAAATCACTGAGACTCAGTCGCTGCAATCGCAGACACTGATTTCTCACAGTCGTCGGAGAGAGAAGGTCAAATCCAAGGCAGGTTCAATTCTGTGATCCTGAGAGCAGAATCAAGGCTGCGGCTTGCTCGTCAGGAATAGGAGAGGCAAGCTAGTTGAACACAGTGTGAAACTTTTTCTATGGTCCTCACACAGGGAGGCAGCTGCCATGGTCTCATCATGACCTCTTAAAGGTTCCACTTCTTTTTGCTACCACGTTGGTAACACCTGAGTTTTGGAGAGGACATACTCAAACCGTAGGCACGGTGTTGGTCCCCTCTCACAGGGCATTCCTTATAGCGTTGGTAAACAGTGTGACCGTTTGTTAATGGCCTCCCAGGACACACAGTCCTCTTCAGCCTTGGTGGCATATTCTCATTTAGCAGCCACATTAGCGTCCGGATTTTACTAAGCCTTTACCCCGTTCTCCTTTCTCGAATTTCTGCTTCCCTCCCTGTGTGCCTTCCCTCTGCCGCGGTTTGGCTCTTGAACGTCCCCTAATGGTCACGTGTTGAATCCCCAGCCTGTGAGCTACTGGAAAGCAGTGGTAGCTTGAACCGGTGGGGCAGAGTGGACTGAAGGAGGTGCTTCTCTCCAGACACCTGAGATGCCCTGAGAGATAACGCTGTGAGATTCTCCCGCATCCACATCTGTGCCACCTCAGCCCAAAGCAGGGGGCGAAAGACTGTGGGTTGAAATCTCTGAAGATCTGAGCACAAATAAGTGCTTTTTCCAGTGAAGCAGATTTAATGTGAAGCTTGTATCATGATCCCCACTTTTTCTTACTTCTCAAAACCACACAGGTGGTGTCTGTCACAACTCCTGGATACTATTTCAGGCTGTCGAGCCCTTTATTTTGCTCCAGGTTAATAAGATCATACCGTCCTATGTTCCAGCTTCCTCAGTCTCCTTCTAAGTAGGCAGTCTCCCGGATCCTGCCAGTATGCTGGCCTGAATGGCTGCTGCTCTGTAGTTATTCATCTCCTTCCCTATCAAAGCCAGCGGGATCCCATCCAGGTTATACTGTAACTTAACACAGTTATTACCCTTGGGGTCAGAAGTTTCTGTAGGGACTGATCCTCAGACAGGGCGGTAGGCAAAGTCTCCTAAGTATAAATGACTTGAAGGTTAAACCAAAATCTATAAGCACTGGATATAATTGTATTCCTCCTGAAACTGTTTGTGCAATGATAACAAGTATTTTTCTAAGCCCAAGGCCGTGAGGCGTGTTTCCCTCAGATTCTTACCTGTTTTTGCCAGATTGCCATTTCCCCATTCTTGTCCCCTTGAGCCTTAAGACAGCTGCAGTTGGGCTGAGAGGTGCCTCAGCTGTTAGAGGCAAGGCTCACGGCCACAGATACAAGAACACTGTGACTTATCATCTACTTGGTGTCTGTAATACAGTGTTCCTGTAGCCCCGTATACATTAAACATCTAATCCTCCTGCCTCAGCCTCCTGAGTACTGGCATTATAAGCATGTACCACTGGGCCTCGTTTACGCTGCCTGCATGGGGCTTTGTGCTGCACAAATGCTCTCTCTGAGCCACACCCTCAATCCAGCTTTAACTAGCTTCACAAGGATGGCCTTAAACATCTGAGGCTGAACTTAGAGATGTGTGACACCGTGCCATGTTTATTGGGTGTTGGGACACTACCCAGCGTTCCATGCATGCTAGGCCAGCACTTCACCAACACACACCCAGCCCCCGGTCCAGCCTTTTACTATTGACTCCCCTCTGCCCCCATTACCCCCTTCGTCCCCCCACCTCCACAGATAATTTCCTATCTACTTTCACGTAACCTGCACATGTATGATTTTATGTGGAGCATGTGATCTAGCATATGATACTTTCCGAGGCTGGTGTGATTCTCTTAATCTGTAGTCTCCATTCTTTCCCTGATCTTCACGTTTTCTTCCACTCCCATGCCTATGAGCTCAGTATTGGCTGTGATCCAAGTTTTATGTTTGGTTTTGGTTTTTATCTTTTAAAAGCTTTTATTTTTATTACTTCATAATCTCTTCCTTTTGTACATGTATGTGTGGGGGGGTGCATGTATCATGGCATGCATGTGGAGGTCAGAGGATAACCTGAGGAAGTCAGTTCTTTCCTTCCAAGGCTTGAACTCCGGTTGTCAGGCTTGGCAGCCAGCATCCTCTGAGCCATCTCCCGGACCCACAGCTTAAGACCTGCTTTGTTTTCATATTGACTCATAGACTTCTACACAGTATTTCCTGAGAGATTTCTGATCAAAGCCAAGTGGGAACTGCTTTGGAAGTGGCCCAGGTCCTAGCATCTGGGAGGTAGAAGCAGGAAGGTCAGGGGTTCAGGGTCATCCTCAACTACACAGTGAGATGAAAGCCAGTCTGGGGTATGTGAGATTCTGGCTTAAAATAACATCAACAGCCATAGTTCCCTCTCATGTTCTTAGGAGCTCACTCTAGAGTTTGAACAGAAAACAAAAGTTGATAATTACAGAGTATTGTGAGGGACCCTTTCATAGGTGTGTTTAGGGTGCTGTGGTCCCAAGGACAAAGGGTTGCTGAATTGACTTAACTAGGAGACCTGGAAGTAATAAAAGAGGAAACAATGTTTGAGTTGACTCATGAAGGGTGACAGGAACTTCATGGGATGTTCTAAAGGAGAAGAGGCATTGCAGGTAGAGACCAGCACTTGCAGAAGCAAAAATTCAGTGGAAGGGGCTGGAGCATTCGGAGGGGTCTGCATGGCTCCAGGGCAAGGTGTACATGATGCAGCAGAGAAGCCGGGCAAGGAGCCTGAGGAAGGAAGGGTGTGCTTGGATCAGGGTTTGACTACATGGGCTGTCATGGTGAGGAGGGCAGTGTTGGAAGAGGCTCTGCGCTGTGGTAGCTAGGAGATAAGGCCACTTGCTCACACCTGGGCAGATCAAGACATTAAAGCAGGACGTGGGACCAAGCTATGAACACCAAAGCTTGGATTTGGAGATCCACTTCCTCCAGAGGATCCAGAGCCTCACAGAGTATCACCATCACTCGGAGACTGACTGCTTGGATATACAAGCACATGGGTGGACATTTTGCACCTTAGCCATATCTCTAGGTATGAAATTTCCACTTCATATTCTACAAAGATCCATTAAAGAGATCTGATCCAGTCATGGTGGTGATGCCTGTAATTCTCATACTTGAGAGGTGGAGGCAGGGGAATCATATATTCAGGAATGAGAATTTAGGGCCAGCCTATCTCTGAGAAGACTATCTCAAACAAAACAAAATGAATTCTGTGTTACTGATATCACCTATGGCATCCATGATTGGCACCTAACAGGCCTTCTTTGTTTCATATTTTAAATAACCCATTAATTATCCATTTTGTGATGCTGAGATAACCAAGCTCTGGGCCTCTAATGTGATAATGCTGTCCCACTGAGCGGCAGCCCAAGCCATTAAGAGATATTATAAACTCTGGGAAAATGCCCAATAAGCCTGAAAGTTAAGTCTGTTAAAAAGCTTCAGGCAAATTTCTTATATTGTTGTACATTTTCTGCCATTATTTCAATACAGAAAAAATGCAGATACACAAGAAAAATGTGCTTGCACTCCCCACATAGAGCCCTACATGCTGAAGCTTGGCAAACGATTCCCACTAAGGCACTACCCAGGCAATCAGTTCATTGTGAACCGCCTGGCAGCATTTCGCTCCATCATAGATGACTTTTGGGAGGACAAATTGGATTTTCCCCTCTCAAACAATGAGTGGTTTCTTTTAAAGTAGGTGAAAGGTAATGTGAGGGGAAGCGCGAAGCCCAGGGCTTCACAGATGATGCTTTCAAGTTTGCCAAGTGCTTAGCGGGGGCTTTGCTGACTTCAAAGGGCTGGAAAGTGAAATGTAATCAGAACTACTAACCGAAGGTCAGGTCTCTGGGTCAGCTCTCACCTCAGGCTCTTGCACACCATGCGCACCTGGAGCAAAGTTTCAGCTCATGTATCACCTGGTGGACAGGAATGAAATACAAGGGGAGAAAATGGGTGGTTACCCCTGTTTTTTAAAAGGTTTAATTATTATTTTATTTTATGTGCATGGATGTTTGTCTTCGTGTATTTGTGCATATCATGTGTGTATCTGGTGCCTGTGAGTCACCATGTGGGTATTGGGAATTGAACCCGGGTTCTCTATATGAGCAGCCATCTCTCCAGAATTGACTTTCCCCTTTTAGTTGCATGTGCCGAGTTACATTTTTTAAACGGCTTGCACTGTCCTTGGATAGGAATTTTACAGCCCAGGTTCCACTGTCTTGAGTGAATTCTATATTCTTTGGTGAGCCTGAGAGTCTGTGTTCTAAGCCTTTGTTGCTCAATACAATGACGCTCTGACAGAAAGGAGCTTCCTGTAGACTTGTCAGTTGTTAATCAAGCACTCAGGCCTCTTTGCCTTCTGTAGTGGGTCTTAGACTCTTAGCTCGAGCCAAGACTTGGAATCTCAGCCTTGAGGAGGCTGAGGCAGGAAGGTAGAGTTCCAGGCTGCCCTGGACTAGTGTTTCTGCAGAAGCTGGACGAGCTCCTCTAAGTGTTCCTACCAGGTCCCTTCACCACAGATCTCAGGCATGTGTGCTCCCAAGGTGCAGACACTCCTGCTCCCATTTCACTCGTCTTAGAGAACAAGATTTGTCTCGACCTGCCCGAATCTGGGGTAGAGGACGGGCTTGGCTGGAGTCTCTTGGCTGGGAGCTCGGGATTCCACCACAGGCAAGCTGAGGCCCTTCCACCTGGGACAGCAGCCTGTTTTTCCTCTTACAGGAAGGAGGTGACTTCCCGTGGGCTGGCATTTCTAGAGTGAAAGTTTACCTGAGATTTTAGAAAGAAATGCTTTAGCTCTCTGCCACTTCTCACAGCTCAGATACAACTTCATTAAAAAAAACAGGCTCTTACCAGACAGACCTGGCTGGACTTAAACTCACAACAACCCTCCTGCCTCAGAGCTGGGGTTATAGGTGTGAGCTACCATACCAAGCCCACAGCTTCACTGCAGCAGCAGGGAGCTCCCTGTTGTGCATCCTTTACACCATAGCTAGAACGAGACCCTGTTTATTCTGCAGGTAGGGTCCAATAGATGTGAGTGAGAAGGGAACACTGGAGTCCTGAGGTTTGGCAGGAGAGGGGAAGAGAAGAGGTTGCTTTAGAAAGAGTAAGAACCAGATGATTTTGAGGTCAGCCTGGACTGTACAGCAAGACCCTCTCAAAAAAACTAAACTAAACCACACCACAACCGTTACAAAACTCAAAATAGGAATAAGCCAGGTGTGGTGATGCTTGTAATTCAGCACTTAGGAGGCTGAGGCAGGAGGCGTACATGCATTTGAGACCAGCCTGGGTTACATAACTAGACCCTATTAAAAACAAAAAACCAAAAACCAAGAGCTGGAAATTCAGTGGTGGTATGTTTGCCTAGCACATGCAAGGCCCTGGGTTTGCTCATTAGCATTTTTTTCCTATGTATCACTGTGTATTTATTGAATGTTTGTCGAAACAAGGCGTCACTGTAGCTCAGACTGCGCTAGAACTCATCTTTCCCCTGCCTCCGTCTTCCTGTGTTGGATTACAAATGTGAGCTCATGTCTTGCTACTGTTCTTCTGAAAGAAGAGAAGCAGTCTGCCTGCCTCTGACTCCTGAATGGTGGCAGGAAAGGGCTGGGCCAGCTATACCTGCGTGCTATTTAAGAAAATAAATGTCAATGTACAAGAATAATGAAATATTTTTATTTTCTATTGTCCTGAAAACAATTACTAACAAGTAAATCAGGATTTTATTTCTTAGTCTGACTTCTCATTCGTATCATAAAAATCAAGGTCATGGTACAAATACTATTTTAAATGTGCTTCCGAGGCTGGGCACATGCCCTATCTATTCCTTCCATTTCTCCCACTGTTGCAGCCTACGTCCGCAGGGAGAGACTTGTGAAATGGTTTCATCGTTTCAGAAAAAGCGGACGAACCACCTCCTTCCTCCTAAGTTCTGTGTGACCCCATCTTTGTACTGATCTGAAACAATAGATTTAAAACAGATTTAATCTGTAAAAATAGATTTAAAAAGTAGTAACTGGTAGACATTCCATGTAGTTTAACTGGCTGAAAATCTCTTCAGTCCACTTTTGTTTGTTTGTTTCTTAGGTAGGGCCTCACACGTAGCCCTGGCTGTTGCTACATAGACCAGTTGGCCTCAAACTTGTGGTAGGCTTGCCTCTTGAATGCAGAGACAACAGATATGCACCACCCCTGGAGAATGATTCATTCATTCAGCAAACCATTTCTGAGTGCTTTCTCAACAAAGAACAATTCATTTTTAAATTAAAATGAAAATCAGCACTAGAGAAATACATGCCTAAGTTTTCCTAATGGAGTCTTTCTCCAAATTAGAACACAAATAGGGATGCCGTCTCCCCACCCCACCTCCACCCCGCCCCATGGGGATGAAACTCAGGGCCTCATACAAGCTAGGAAGTGTTCCACCACTGAGTGTTAATCCCAATCATAAACTATATATTTTTCTCTTTTTAAAAGGACATGTATGTATGTATGTATGTGTGTGCCCATGGAGGATGGAAGGCAGCGTTGGATCCCCTGGAATTGGAGTTATGGATGGCTGTGAGCTGCCATGTGGGTGCTAGGAACTGAACTTGGGTCCTCTGCCAGAGCCGCCAGTGTTCTTAAGCACTGAGCCATTTCTCCAACCTTCCTCCCCGACTCCATTTTCTACCAAAAAGTAATTGCAAAGGAATGAGGGGAGGGGGTATGCTGTGGGATGTCGGTGAATATGTGCTGCTCTGATTGGTTGATAGATAAAGCTGCATTGGCCTATGGCAAGGCAGCTTAGAGGCAGGTGGGAAATCCAAGAGAGAGACAGAGAGAAGAAAGGCAGAGGTGAGGGAGACACCAGCTTGCTGCCCAAGGAGCAACATGCCAGCAGACCGGTAATGCCATGGCCATGTGGCAAAACATAGATGAATAGAAATGGGTTGATTTAAGATGATAGAGCTAGCTAGCAAGAAACTTAAGCCATTGGCCATACAGTTTGTAATTAATATAAGCCTCTGAGTGATTATTTTATAAGCTGCTGCGGGACCTCGGGTAGGAGAGTTTTGTTCCAACCTTGGGCCCCGGTGGGACCAAGAAACTTATGGCTACAGGGGTAGAATAGCCACCTCAAACTGTGCTTCTGTAGAATATTTTAAGATGGCTGAAGACCTGGAGTTGCTCTGCAAAGCTGCCCTTTTTGGGAGAGATCTGAATCTCAGAGGAGTGGAGACGAGGTATAAACAGGCTTTCTCCAGCTCCCACATCTGCCTTCCCTGGGGTCTAGGAAGAGGGTAGCTACAGCATGCCTGGAGACGTCACAGATCCTAATCTATACTATCCTCGAGGCTCCATCCTAAGGGGAGCACACTGCCTTTCCTCTCTTAGGAGCTAGCAGTGTGTGACCACCACTGTTTGGGAGCTCCAAGCCCCATTCCTTCCCAGACCCTTGCATATGTCTTCCATGCACATGTGTATGCTAACATAGCTCTTTATCTTTTGTCCTGGAAATCTAGTGCTAATTTATTTTAGTAGATTCAATGTAGGTTTTTTGGGGGAAGGGTGGGGTGGTAAGAATGAGTAGTCAGGGATGAAGGCCCAGTTTTGTGCATGCATTGTGCATGCCAAGCGTACATTTTGTCATTGAGTGACATAATGCTCAATTATTGAACCTTCAGAAGGAAAATTTTTGGACTGCTTTTTTCTTTGTTTTTGTTTTTTGTTTAAAAAAAAAAAAAAGAACGAAATTCTAAAATAGTCCCCTTGAAGTTTATTTTGTTTTTCTTTGTGTTCAGTGGCTACAGAAAAACCCGTGAGCATGTTAGCAAGCCGGAGGAGCGTGCTGAGATAGTAGAGATAACCGCACTGGGAGGGAGGGGCCTTCAAGTTGCCTTACTCCAGAACTGCTTGGTGAATATGTAATTAATTAGTCCATCTTCTCTGTGGAAGAGAATTTGCACTTTATTAAGAAGATGAACAAGGCTGGACGGGGTGGCTCACACTTTTAATCCCCACACTTGGAGGTTGATGTGGGAAGATTATCCAAGTCCTAGGCTATCCTGGGATGCATAGTGAGACACTTTCTCAATGAACGGCCAAACAAGAACAAACCATGGCTCAGTCAGGATGTTATTTTTGTTTTTGCCTTTCAAGTTCGAATCAGTTTCAATTAGGTCAGCTGTGAAGGGTGGACTATCACTGTGAGACTTGGGCTCTGTCCCTGTGGGGTGGGATCTCACTGGCATTAGATTACATGTTTGTGGTACCTGACACGTAGCACACAGGATACAAACGATGGGTTGATGGGTGAAGTTCAAAAGCGTTGCCGCTAGATGGCAATACTCACTTGTACAAAGTCATAAACTTTGTGAGAGGCTAGATCTTGCTGAGTTGTTAGAGTGCATGCCTAGCTTGTGCAAAAGCCCTAGGTCAGATCCCCAACACTGCATAATTAGGTGTGGTCATACACTACCGTAATCCCAGCAGTCTGGAGGTAGAGGCAGTGGATCAGATGTTCAAGATGACGGTTGACTAGTGAGTTTGAGGCAAACCTGGAAACCTGGGCTATTTTACCCTGCCCCCCCCC